>KZ652711.1:72655-93761 GCA_001010745.2 Gerris buenoi | reverse complement strand
ATATATATATATTTCTAATACCTCCTATGTGAGGTACTCATTATCATTGAAACTTTATTTTACTTTGGCTCTACTGAAATAAAATTAAATTTTTACTCATAGGAGATATTTTCCCACGAGCAACAATTATATATGTATATAAGTAAAATAGAATGGATCTTTTATCACAAGTTTTTCACTTTCATTTCATAATGTATATAAAAATCTTTTGTAAATTTCAAAATTCAATTGCCATAGAGGTCACAATATTTACGGATTTTTTAATGGTCATGAACTAAGTTTTTTTTACATGGAGAGATTTTGCTTTTGACATTCCTGATAACTTCCATAGCACTTCATATTTTAACCTACTAATTTTTAGCAATATCTAAATTCTGAACTGTATTTCATTATACTATACTTAACAATAGTGTGAGTAATTGTCTAATAGCACATGAGGAAGCTTTGTGCTACACTTTCTTTGCTAAAAACAATTATAGTCGGATCTCCATATAGTATTTCTATAGTAAAATAAATTCTTTATAAAGAAATTTCTATACAACAATTTTTTTTTGCTGGAACCATCAGTTTGGATATACGGAGGTCTGACTGTATATTTGAATTTTGAGACACTATGGCCTGTATTTGTTGATTTGAATGGTTGGTTACCATGTTGAGAAGCTCCGGTCCCTTGACAGATATGAAGTTGATATTAGCCTCGTTAGCGACGGCCTTGGCTAGGAGAGTCTTACCGCATCCCGGTGGACCACACAGCAGTATACCGGTAGGAGAAGTAACTCCAAGTTTAGCAAACTCTTCCGGATACTTCACGGGCATCTAGAATAGAAACAGAAAACCAAACCGACTATAACAAAGTACATATGGTAACACAAATAAGTTTTGTTTTTTAATTTTGGTCACTTTAAACCCTAATTAAGCGCTATTATGTGTTTATTAGTTTTATAATAACAGTGGATAAGAGCCTTGTTTCTTCACTCAAACTCAAAATTACACACTTATTAAAAATTACCATTTTTTCACACTGAAAATGACAGAAGACATGTTAATTTGATTATTTTGATAAAGGTCATTAGCAGTTTCAAAACTAAGTTATTTATCTAAACTTGGATTATATATTATTACTGTTATTGTATTTCTCTTCATTATTAAAAATCGTTTTCCTATTTTTTCTATTACTATTTTATAAGTTCGTATGTCCAACAATTGCTCGTTTGTTCTTTTCTCCTCAAGACTCTTATAGACAGACTATAATAGAAGTATAACTTTTTTCATATATTAATTTTTAATAAAGGCCCTCGTTAAACAAATCATAGAAGAAATTTATAGCAGAAGAATCAAATAGTTGAGGGTAATGTTGCCGTATTCCGGAGGCAGATTGAATTCCTCGACTGCAAATCCTCTATATTCCTTGGCTGTTACACACAACAAACAGTGTTAATCTATGGTAAGGGGGCATTTCAGCATTAAGGACACCTAGGTCTTAGAGCAACTTCAAGCAGATAGCTGTGGGTGAGTCCAGTTGTTGCTCTTTGCAGGGGTTTCATGTTGCTCCTACTTAGATCAGCGGACCAGTTAATGGGCTTTAGGAGCGAGACTTAAAAGAGCAAGAAATAGATGAGCCTTGCTCTACGTCATTGGTTCTTAACCTGGGGGCCTCGAAAGGTATTTAGGAACTATATATATTATATTTGGAGATTTTAAGGGGGCCATGGTTACCACAAGGTTAAAAACCACTGCTCTACGTCGTTCCATTCTCTTACATGAATCTCTAATACCTGTGTGAATTCAGTCATCAAATCGATACATTATTATTAAAAACTAAAATTGGTTTCACACCAAAGAGACATTTCCTTCAATTTCAAACCCTTATTTCTGAGGGATGATTTTTTTAGGGCTTACCTATATTTTTTCTTTTATTGCACATAAAATAACAGTAAAGTATCAAATTTTTGTGTTGGGTACTTAGGGAAATCAAGTGCCTTAACGAAATACCAAGTAAAAGTCCAAATAAGACAAATTAGATAAATATTAGGTTTACCATGATCGAGAGATTAAGTTGTTCTCTGATATGGTCCAAGGAACCGATATCGGACCACGTTACGTCAGGAACAGTAGCGAAACCTTCTCTCTTAGCAGACGGCTGAACAAACTTGACAGCGTTGATAAAGTCGTCGGCTTCGATGTAAAGTTCATCCAGAGTTTCACTGGCGGCGAAAACACTGTCGACGGCCAAGGGATCAGTCGTGTCTGCGACAGTAACGGTTTCAGTATTGTCGGTGATTTTAACGGTGGATTCTTCCGAGTCTGTTTTATCCTCGGTTGATTTCTCCGGTTCACTTTGAGTCGGTTCTTTATCGGTCGTCTCCTTATCTTCTTTGTCATCGGTTTTTTCATCTTTTTTAGTTTTATCTTTGGTTTTGTTTTCCGTATTTTTTTTAGTTTCAGTCGATTTCTTTTCGGTTTCAGATGATTTCTTTTCGGTTTCAGACGATTTCTTTTCGGTTTCAGATTTCTTGAGATCGGCCTCTTCTTTGGATTTCATAAATCTGTAAACGAAACATGGTATTAAACAACTGCAGGCGATTTATTATAAATAAATTAGGCGTTAAGAATTGATATTTGACATAACACGTCATATGACATATTTATGTTGCATTTAAATTTTCTAAATAACTTCAGCCCCACTCACACTTTAAACTCCAAAGTTTCTTTATCTACAAATAGAATCAAGATATTTGGCAACACCGACTTAGATATACATGATTACAGTGCTACGGCAGGTGAGCAGAGGCATGAGTGTGCGTGTTACAATAATTTTAAAGGATATAGAGTTGCATTTTGAACTAAATTGTGTTTTATTGAATATTCTTGTACCCCGTTACTGAAGTACAACAGTAAGTGGATCGAGAGGAGATGGAAACGGTTACAAAGAAGTTTGACACAAAGTTTTAACTGGAAGTCTCAGCAAAATGTTAACAGCTGCCAGCGAGTAATTAATCTTATCTTCACCATTATGTGAAACTCAAGTACCTTAGAACCAAACAAGCAGGTTAGCTTAGAAGGCTCTTAGGGAGTTCTCTCCTCCCGTCAGTAGAAGAGAAAACAACAAAGTAAGTAAGTTCACTCAAATTTTTCCCATCAATCAGAATAAACTATAATAGTAATCCTACTGCAAGCACCTCAGTCGAGTGAACTTATATCAGGTGAAGGGGGAATTGAAGATAAAGATTATTATAAATATTCTTGTTTAGGCTTACACTGTGGCCTTGAATAGCAAATCAATTTCAGCATGCTACGCCTCCTACTGTAAATCTATCTACTAATCACAATTCTAAAAAAAAAGGGCTTACATCTTCTTCAAATTACTACTTAACTTAAAAAAAAAAAACTCCGCTATTAATTTAGTTGGTTGAGGATGGCTAACCTGTTGACAGCTTGATAGGCCGCCTGGGTAGTAAGAGCTTTAAGATCTGCTCCGACGTAACCAGGTGTGGCAGCGGCGACTGTTTGCAAGTCCAAGCCTGGAGAGAGCCTGAGCGAGTCACACAGGAGTCTCAAGATGTCACACCTCGTCTGTCTGTCTGGCATGCCGACGATGATCTCTCTGTCGAACCTGCCGGCACGTCTCAGAGCAGGGTCCAGCGAGTCGGCACGGTTAGTTGCACCGATGACTATCACCAGCTCCTCACCCTCTCGGTTCTGAAGCTCTGTAACAAAACCATCCATACATCAATAGGCAACAAGTTTTCACACTATATTTTGATGAAATAAATCATAGCTTAGTATTATTATAGTTTCAAAGGAGAGTTGACAATAGGCAAAACTGATTTCTCAAATTTTACTGGATATAATCGCTAGTATAAGCCCCTAAGTGTTTTTTTTTAAGTCTGGAATTGAGGTAGAGTGCTGAATCAATTAGAATACTGACTTCCGACTTGAGACATCTTTCCTGCTTCCTTAGTTGGATTAGGCAAGCATTGCAATTAAGTAGTTGTCAAATTCAATTAAGCACCTACACCGGACCCTTCACCTCTCTTGGGTTAAGTACGCAGTATTATAATATAACTAATATACAGGGTGGCACAAAAGTATGGAAACTCCTGAATAACTCGTGAGAAATGCATTTTTATTTAAAAAGTTAAATTCAAAAGTTTTAGGATTTTTCCTTAGCTATTAAATGGTGGCCTAGGATTTGACCTTAAACTTGCCCTTAAGGGTCATTTGAGGGTCAACTTTATTATTTTAAATGGGAAGCCCCATTTTTTATTGTGGATTTAAAAAGAGCAGGAAATTTTATGAAAAATATGACCTTCAACATGTCCTTGAGCATGTCCTTTAAGGTCATTCCAAGGTCTAAATTGTTTTTCCAATGGAAAACTCTAATTTGTATTGCGGATTGTGAAATAACCAAATTTTTCCTTTCAACAGCAGCTTTCACCATGGACTACACCACGTCCTTGAACATGACCTTCTAGGTCATTTCAACCCTTCCCCTGCCCCTTTTTTCATTCATTTATTTGTAAAAGAACTTTTATTCAATTTTTTTTTTCTTAGTGTTCTTATTTGTGGTCATGCTCAAGGATGTGGTCAACCTTTAAGAAAAAAATGGATAAAAGTACTTAAACAAATAAATGAATGAAAAAAGGGGCAGGGGAAGGGCTGAAATAACCTTGAAGGTCATGTTCAAGGACGTGGTGTAGTCCATGGTGAAAGCTGCTGTTGAAGGGAAACATTTGGTTATTTCACAATCCGCAATACAAATTAGAGTTTCACATTAGAAAAACAATTTAGACCTTGAAATGACCTTAACCCTTTGACTGCGGAGGTATCACCTGGTGATATCTAGCAGTTTCAACTGAGTGGCGGAAGGTATCACCAGGTGATACCAAGGGGCTCTGAGAAGGGAGTGCGTTGTTCAAGGAAGGGGATGGCAGAGCTTGTTCCAATGGGTTGTTCAGTCTTGTGGCCGCCTCAGGGAAGGTCTCAACTACATTCCCCTCGAGCCGTTTCTCGATCGCTTTTTTTTTTTACTTGTGTTATGCGGGTTTGCAGACTTCGCACTTTTATTACACACAAATAGTAAGGTAAGCTATCTTTTCTTACTATATTAATTTATAATTTAATGTTTCTTTATTGCCTAGTGACGGTTAACGTATAATTTTTCAAATATGTACTGAAAAAATGTTAAAATTTTGGAAATTTTCATTTTGTTGCGTAACAAAATTGAAGTATGTTGCTTCAAGATTAGAGAGGTATCAGTTCAATAATTTCCTAACTTACATGATCCCTCGAAATAAAGTATTTTAAATTTAATTTTTACGTATTAAAAGCACTTTGAAGTTTGTTTTATAATTCAAAATATATTTTGTCGTGTCTTTGTTGGAATGAGTTATAACTTTTTCTCAAGTAACTGTGGTAGATCCCAGCAAAATATTTTATCCACGATTGATATATAATATAAACATTTTGTCTCGGTTTTGATTCATGATTCTTCTCGTAGTTATATTCATTGCGCGTGTTTTATTTCTTCGTTATTTCCGCACTAGTCCAGATAACTCACAGCCTTCAACCACGCTTGAGCAGCCAGGAGAACTTACGAAAAATAAAACTTTACGTGATACAGCCATTAACACTGTGTTCTGCTTCAACCAAGAATGTTTGCAGTACTTCTTCCTTTGGACACTGTTCATTTAAGACTGTCTTTAGAGCAAAAAATACCAATAACCCTGGTATCACTAGGTGATATCTTCCGCCCAACAGTAAGGTTAAGTCAACTGTATGGCGTGAGGTATCACCTGGTGATATCTTAAATTTTCCTTAAATTTTGGGTAAAAAAAGTTAAATTTTCCCATTTATTATAACTAGTGGTCGTTTTTATGCCATAAATGAGTAAAAAAAAGAAGAAAAAATTTCCGCACCAGAGTTGATCCCTAAGGATTTAGTCCCGCAGTCAAAGGGTTAAAGGACAAGCTCAAGGACATGTTGAAGGTCATATTTTTCATAAAATTTCCTGCTCTTTTTAAATCCGCAATAAAAAATGGGGGTTCCCATTTAAAATAACAAAGTCGACCCTCAAATGACCCTTAAGGGCAAGTTTAAGGTCAAATCCAAGGCCACCATTGAATAGCTAAGGAAAAAAAACCTAAAACTTTTATCAAAAAAGTGCATTTCTGACGAGTTATTCAGGGGTTTCCATACTTTTGTGCCACCCTGTACAGAAATATGCGTCCGTACAGATCAATTTTACTTTAAACTAAAACCGTGAATGCATTTACTTTATTTACAAAACGAAATAGTGACACTTTGACATAAAACATAAATAAACAATAACAACTCAAGGAACAGGTTTGCTTAATATTTACGCCAACAATCTCCTCATCTACTTATTCACTGAGTCAGACCCATTTGAGTAACAGACAACAGAACATCAGATACACAGAAGTAAAAGAACAACTTGGGGATGAAATGATCTCAATAGTTTGCAGTTAGCGTCAAACTTGTATCTGACATAAACATATGACAGAGTAGACTTTATCTATCTGCATCCAGTGTTGGGTAGTGAGAGAAGCTGCACAAATCTGCATCACTACATAACCACATCAGAGCATGGTCGAGGCAAGTGCAGCTTTCCCCGGGATCCATACAACTAACTCTGATACTCCAACTCTCTTACCTCTATTCCAGACCTACTTCATTTTTGATACCATTTTTCTTCAACATATTTGTCTATTCTTTCTTTATTCACTTGATCCTTTTCACTCTTTATACACTCAATGCCTTTATTTGTTTTTCTTCATTGAGAGGTTGGGTGGATTTGTGAACTAAAGGTCGACCAAGAAGTCATGGAAATCTGAGGAGTGCGCTAGTGTCGTTGTTTTAGTGTCATGTATAGTCAGTTTTTAATAAAATAGGCCACCGTCAAAAAAACGTCAATCAAACATCAAAAAGTGTTGTTATTTTGTTATTGATCATTTTATTTTTGATAACTTCTATATTTTTTGCAACAGGGAACACTGTACCAGATAAGAAAATACGTTTCCTTTTTTCTTAATCTATATTTTTCTTCCTCTTTAATTCCTTTCCTTTTGATTTCCAACTCCGTTATTTGTAGCGCCCTTTGTATTTGCATCATCCCATGGACTTGTGTATCGTAAGAAAATCTTTTAGGATAGTTGTGACTATAATTTGTACTGTATAAAAACAAACAAAACAGTAAACCTAACATATTGGTGAGATTTGACATAACTGCGAATNGAGAAAACGTATAAAACGAAGAAGTTTCATTAATTGATGAATTTTTGATCAATCTACAGATAAAAGTTTAATTTTAATGTGCCAGTTTTCCATTTCTATTCATTACTGATGATGCCCTAGATACGCTACATCAACCGATGGATTAGGTGTGAAAATTAAAACAGTAATCCATATCGATTAAGAGATATTTCGACCTGCAATCATAAGGTCATCATCTGTCATTACTTCTAAAACGACAAAATAATCAGTCACATTGATAGCGTTACAGAAAGGTTAAAAGTAGAATTAAATAACTTCAAAGATTTTCACAGTGGAATTTATTGTTAATTAGAATACATCCCGATTAAAAAATTATTTTGTCCCTAATTAAATTTGTTATGTTTTTGTTTCTTATAGATTTTTTTGCATGTTAAATGCAATATTTATTAATATAAAAATGTAAAAGACTATATTTACCCCGGCGATGCAGTGTGCTAAGAGAGTTTTGCCGGAGCCGGGTGGTCCGTGAAGTAGAAAACCCACGGGTGGACTGATACCCAGAGTACAGTACACCTCCGGACACCTCATGTGCTGCAGCAAGCAGCTTAGGCTCTAAAACAAACACAACAAACCAATTCAAATCACTCCATCTTTACACTAGAGGTCGACCAAGAAGTCATGAACAGTATTGTCTTAGCACCCGACTGTACTGACTACAGCAATACTCGACAATAAACAAAGCTAAGCTTTCAGTTTCTCCTGTGCTCATGAATTCTTGGTCGACCTTTAGCATTTTTAGCCATCCAGCTTAACACATCTTCGTCTTGTAAGAAACAGTCTGCACATTGATATCGACCCAGCAGCGAAATCAAGTTCTAATATTCTCATGTCAAATAATACACCGTCAGTTTTTTTAACAGAATAGAATTACCGTCAAAGGAAGCGAGGAGTTGTGCGACTATCCTGCGCTCCATGTCCTTAGAGGCGGATTCTCTGGGTTGTGAGATGGCGTCTATCTCGTCTATGAAGAGAACACAGGGAGAAGACGCCGCGGCAGAGTCAAACAGGCTCCTGATCCTCTGCTCACTCTCCCCTGATATACCTGAGATGAGCTCGGGCCCGACAACCTTCAGCAACGGTAAGTGCAACTCCTGCAACAACAACACAGAACAACAATCAGACACAGTTCTCATTCAAAATCCTTCATAGTGAGAAATTCTCTTTTTCACAGAAATTTAATTCTTGTAAGTCTCTCCAAATCCATGTTTTTTTGCAGTTTGAACCACGTAGTTTTGGTTACTAACCTATGATGATTGGGGGTGCCATATATTGATGCGCTCGGTTCATTTTAAGATGGAGTTTCTTCCAAAAAAATGTTTATCGTATTATAGCGTTACACCCTGTTTAATAATAAAAAAATATTATAGAATACGTTGAAGTCAGCACCTTTGTAATTAAAATGTTAAACATAGTTGATAGATCAGTGGATATAGCGTATCTGGGCATCATGTTTAAAAATGGAAAAGTTGAAAACATAATGTATTGTGTAAACAAAATGTTTCATGTATATTGATAAAATTGCATTAATCATGGATACTTTTTAGGTACCTGTACAAAGTAAAAAAAGAAACCTTATCTAACGGCTCTGTCTGTCTGTCCGTTGGCTTGTTTAAATTCATAAACTACTATAGCTAGAAACATGAAATTTGGCACAAAGGTGCATCTCGGCATTTGAGACAACTGGACAAATTTTGGAGTTTTTACACTTATTATTTCCAAAATGGCGGCCCAGCCAATATGGCGGGTGACTAANAGAACAACACTGTGTTTTTTGACAGTGATATATTTTATTAAAAACTGACTATACATGACGACACTAGCGCACTCCTCAGATTTCCATGACTTCTTGGTCGACCTCTAGTTATAGTTAGACTAACACACAAACAATTAACATTAAGAACTCACTTAAGCTCAACGCTTGTTCTACAAAGCTAGAAGCTTCAGCAAATCTTAGGTTTCAGAGTAGCCATAATGGAAAAGGCGATGGTCACTTTTGCTCAGGCATCTATGAGTCAAGAGTCAAGGGTGAGTTCATTGGTTCAATTCCTCATCTAGGCACTTTGATTTACATGGCTCACAATCATTCACATTGTTTTCACTTTGTCGATTCAGTGGTGTGTTAAGTGGTTTAACTCCATGCAAGTTGTTGAGAGTTACTCGACGACGCTCCTAATAAGTGGCATAATCATTAAAATTTTGTGATATCACCTCATAATTATGACTAGTGAGGTGAATATAAAAAGTAACACAACAATATTGTCTCCACAATTATAAATCAAGGTACAAAATATCGAGATAGACACCAAAAACATGTAAATGTATGTTATTTTTGTAAAATAATGTATTAGTTTTAGGGTACATATAATTTATATATAGCAATATAAGGATATTATTGTTTAGGTTTATGCAGATGAATGCCCCAATATCCTTTACCTTTGGTTCCTTTGTCCATCTATAGCTCTATTCTACCCACACTTTGTACTGTTATTTCAAGTCTTAAACCTTGTAAAGTAAATATGTAGCTCAGTAGCCTTTCACTCGCCATGCTAACACTTACACTGAAGATGATATAAATGTTGAAACACGTATGTTTCACTATATTAACTTGTGGTGACGAATATTTACACATGATCCAAAGGGCGTGTCTAACGGGGGTGTCTAACGGGTAACGAGTTGGGAGACTTGGAGCACATCATTAAGTGTAAAACATTTGAGGATAGAAAACTCAGGAGCAAAAATTTAAGAGTATACAAATAAGTATCTGCATTTTTGAGGAAAGAAAAAATTAAAATTTAATATTGTTAACAATTAAGACAATTATGGTTGTATGGTGTAAAGTCAATACCAAATAAATAAAATTGTAGTGTTACTTTCTCTATTAAACTCTTTAGACATAATTGCTAAGTTCTAAAAAGTGTTTTGTCTTCTCCGTTGTGTTTCTTAGAGAACACTGAACAAAGAGACTACTGTCAGAGCCCAACTTAGACCACAACTCTGAGAAGTAAGTGTGGAAGCAATACGTGTTATTGTCGACATCAAAAGAAACATGCAAAAAGAGTTGTAAAGTTTTAAATGCACAATAGATACCTGAGATATTTTCTCATGTCCACCGAAGTCTTTGAGCCTGAGTTTGGGGACCTGCTCTAGAGTAGGGACGTCGGTGTCTCGCCTCCTCTTGATGACAGGGAAGAGAGGAGTGCCTGCTTTACGCTTCAACGGAGACGCTACGGTCCTGTAGGGCAAGGTCAGCGGGGTGGAAGACAGGGTCGCCCGGGGTAACAGCGAAATACTGATCGGATTCGAAGACAAGCTCAGAGTACGAGAACCCATCGTCTTGAAGTTCTAAACAAAAAAATAATACCAGCCCATAAAAACCAAGTTTTTATTAAAAATCCTTTATATTTTTTTGCAGCTTGGTTGTGAGGGGAAATATCGGTATTAATTCATTTTAGTTTTAAATAATTATTTAAAAATGAATTAATTAGTAAATTTTAATTAATTAATTAGTTTGTTAAAATGTTTTTGTATTGGTGGAGATATGCCAAGTTTTATATCGATAAAAATGAATTAATTAGTAACATTTAATTAATTAATTAGTTTGTTAAAATGTTTTTGTATTGGTGGAGATATGCCAAGTTTTATATCGATTAGGATGACTGGAAGAGGGTGAACTCGCCCTCAAAAGATTTTATACGCCTACCAATTAATTAATTAATTTTATTTTTATTACTTACTTTTTTTAAATTTAATTAATCCGTTCATTTATACAAAGATAATTGATTAAATTTAAAAATTAATTTATTAATTTGTTAGAATGTTTTGTATTGGTAGAGTCTATGTGGGCCATTCTCAAATAAACTGTCACTTTGCTGTCAGGAGGTTACTGGAAGCTCTGCAGAATAGGGTTTTTTCCCTATGTCAACCTACCAAGAATCATTGAGTTCGTCTCAAAGCAGTGTACATTTTGAGCTATCAAATTTAAAAAAAAAAAGTTAAAAATAAATTAAAAAAAAAATATTTATCTTAGGGAAAGTTAACAAAAGTAGCTGTCCGGAGTGCATTTCGAAAATTGTGGAGATTTTAGTTAGAAAATATTAACTTAAAAAATTAGGGCAGGGACCTAACTTCAATACTACTTATGTAGATGACGTAATAAGGTGCAAATATTTTTTTATACACATCGATTTTTCATTAGTAGAGATGAAGTGTGTGTCCTGAACTTTCTAGAATAAGAGTCACGGGAGTGACGATTTGGACGGAAAGTAACGTGGGGAAGGGTCTATTGTTGTTAGCGGGGTGGGGAGAAAGGGAACAGCTCTCATGATGTGAGAAGCCATTAGTATCCTCCGAGCCCGGTGACACAAGTACTTCTTTTTTTATGGTCGGCTATTCCTCGTCACCATTGTGCCTATTTTAATTGTAGGTCACGCGAGTGACGAGTAATTTAACACATCGAAAAAAATAAAATGACGTTTTCGAACTCAGTTTCATATAGCTTTTGCATGGCTAGTAAGCATACAGATGTATGTTTTTTNATGTAATTTCCAATATTTATAGCATAATATTTTTACTTGCGAGGTCAGATGGCTAATAAGGTGTCTGTTTATAAGAAAACTGGGTGTTCTCTTATAAAATAGATAAATTCGTAGAAGGGCCGCCTTTGAAAACAGTCGTTTGTTATCAAGCCGGTGTTATCACATGGTGTAATCACCAGTGTAATCTCACGGCGGTACCGGTTTTTTTAGATAAACAAAAAATTATCTTCCATCTGCTTTTATCAATGTCTTTGATCATCTAGTGAAATAAAATAATATAACTTAATGATAACAAGTCTTTCTCTCTAAAAAAGAAGAAGAAAAATAAGTATAGTAACCAAAATATATACGATAACGATAAGATACATAAAATTAGTTTTTGTTAAAAAAAAGTATGTTTACGTTTATGTTTTTTATTATTTTTCAATGAGGTAAAATTTAAGATGACGATAAGATACATAAAATTAGTTTTTGTTAAAAAAAAGTATGTTTACATTTATGTTTTTTATTATTTTTCAATGAGGTAAAATTTAAGATGTAATTGAAGTATTTTTTTTTTTTTACTCGTGTATAATACACCCCGATTTTGGAAGGAAAAATGAGGTTAAAAAAGTGCGTATTATACGTGAGATTTTACGGTAGTCACAAATTAATGTTTAAAAACCAAATATTTATTTAATGGTTAGTTAAAAATAGTCCAGTGTCAGTGTGGAAACAGCTCACATTAAGTTTTTAAGATACAGAGACAAGAGACAAACCAACTTAAATGGAAGTGTGTAGAATCACTGATGAAGTTACCATTGCAATTGTTTGGAGAGCTTGTTCTCTTAGCTCTATTAGAGTATTGTTCATACAGATAAGGAATAAAATACAATATTGTTGCTGCTGGTAGACTTTAAATATACACGTGTATAAAGAGCAATAAGAATACGGACCCTACTAAAGGCAATGTGGGCGGAGGAAGGTTTAGCGGAGGGCAGCCTCTGTGGAGTCTGAATCTTGTTAATCTGAGTGATGGACGTGGGTTGGTTAGTATCACCGTCTTCATCACTACTGATATCTATAGCGTCCATCACCGGCTCCTTCCCGTTACTTTCTCTCTCAGACCCTGTCGTACTCTTAGAATCCATTCTGAAACACAACACACCACATGTTGTACAGACATCCTCATTTCTACAAAGCTTTTTGTGGCAATTACTCTTGACTTGATGACAATTGACCAAAACAACCATTAACATTTATAGAAGAGCTTAGAGACCATCTATCATAATAAAGGATAGTGTCTGTCTGTCTGTTTGTCTGGCCATGAAACAAATCTAGTTTTATTCCGAGGAAGATGAAATGTTTCACACATAAAACAGAAGGAAGGTCATCATCGATGTACAGCACTTGCTTTAGTGTCCGTGCCAGATCTTTCTTCCAATATTTATTATTGTGGCTAAATTGAAATTGTAAGTTGAGAGATCTACAAAGTTGGTCCTATCGGTTATACGGAACTTCTTAAGATTGCTACTCTCCTGTTATTTTACAATATAAATGACTAACAAATAACTATTAAGACAAATGGATGTTTAGTCCATCTATATGGTACTTTAGGATGTGCTTAGTACTTAGGATGTACTTTAGGACAAAAGAATATCACACTTCTGTTTTTATCAGGGAAGTAACAGTCTAAAGAAGAACATTCCATACACCTTCTTTAGATTGTTAAACCCCCCTGTTTTTTTAATAAGGGGAGTAACAATCTAAAAAAAGTGCCAGTTATACCTTAGGTAGAACTATATTTTTTAGATAAATGTTGTACTTATTCTGCACAATAGTTTTTTGGCACACATACAGTAGTTAGAATCTCAAAATATCCATTAGCAAAGTTTTCTCTGTGAAGGGGAGACCAAGGGAGACACACAAAACAAAACTTCAAATCAGTTTCAATTCTACGCCATAACAACAAATATTATGTTTCCTCGATGAAAAGGGAATTTAGTTAGTTTCTTATGCAAATAACTCCGCTATTGATAAATAAATAAATAACCATAACATGTGGTATTTCCTGTAGTATGAGGTAATTACTAAGGTAGTAATTAATCAATTTTCAAAAATGGCAGAGATGGTGAAACACCCTCACTCTCCTGCAAGCCAGGTTTACAAGACTAAAGCTATGTGACAAAAGCTATAAACTAACTAGCTGAGTTTAGTTGTTGCATCGTGTAAACAACTTGATTAAGTTATTAAACGAAGTGGAGTAAATAGAAATCTCTTCTATGCAAGTGGCCTTTGGTCACCTCCTCTTGAACAAAAGTTGAAAGCTCAAATTAGCCAAATGTTTTAGCGCTTGAGTAGACCCAGATTAAAGTCGTCTAATTCAGTTATTTAAAAAAAAAAAAATACAATTGAGAGTTTGACAACCTGTTGAGTGGATCCTTATTCCTTTTAGCAAGATTTAATAACTTTGTTTAGCAACTAAAAACTTGGCTTAACATCTCCGTCCGTCTTAACAACTTACTGCTAAAACAGCCAAACTGATATCTTATCCCCCCTTGAGAATTACAAGTTATGCATGTCTGCTTTCATCAACTTTGCAGCTAAATTGTCTAATTAAAACTTCTTTCTTTTTCAAATAATATAAATAAATGAATAGTTTATAAAAAGATGTTACCTTGGATTTGCCATGTTCTGAAGGTTTTGCAGATAGGAAACATTACCGTTGTTTTTACTACTGCTGTCCTGTCAACAGAATAGAGAAAATAAATATTAAACCGATTTCGAATTTCCCAGCAAATAACACGTCTTAAAGAACGCAAACACCAATATCCAAGAGATAGAAGGCAAAAGAAAACTCAGGGAATTAGTGGGTGGACCACTATAAGAAAATGTGGTTGAAGCACGATGTGGAAATGATCCGGCTACTACACGGCTGAAGGTACCCTCGCCTTTTTTTTTCACCTTCTTTTTAAATTTCTATTTAATTCACAGTAGATATCCGCAATAAAAGATTTCAGTAAGAGCAACAAATGGTACATAAACATTGCATTGTACAAAAACCAATTTTATTAAAACTTATAAGACACATCTATTAATTGACTTGCCTCGGGGTCGAGCACTTCCACATCATCACAAAACTCATCGCTGTCCAATATCTCCTCATCGTTACTACAGCTCTCGACGCTGGACCCGTCTTCGTTGTCTACCATCGATGAAGGGTTCACTAACGGCTCCAGGATATAGTTATACGCTACAAAATAACATTCAAAATACAAAACAGATTAAACATTTAATAGACATCACACATCACACTTTTAATTAAAAATTAGAAGGTTGTTTATTCAATTTCAGATTTTATAAGCCTTAATTATTCTAATAGAAGAGGTTTTCTTATGTGGACTAAAAAGTAAAGTAGTTAGTACATAAAATTAAACAACTCACGGAATTTTATTCCAACAAACTCCTTCACTCTTCTTAATTATTCTATTTAATGTTGTTAAGGCTACCACCCAAAAGCTATCTTTTTTTTTTTCTCTCTCTCGTAAAACAGCTTTAATGATATTGATAAGAAGAGAATTTATCAACTTGTGTGAGTTGTTGTGTGAGTTCTGGGCACATTTAAAGGCCAATTGTTTGTTTAAATAGTACTATTATTTACAACTTTTGCAAGACAGCAACCTATATTGAAAAAAAAACTTTATTAATCGACCACTCTTGTAAAAAAAGATGGCCTACTGGGTGCCCAAGCTGGTGTAAATATGGCCAAGCTGGTTTGTTTCAAAGAAAAGTTAACTTTACACAGACAGGGAATGCGGCCCCTTACTCATCACTCATCTGCTCTGTGTCAAACACATCTCCCTTCACTGGTATTTGAACTCAGCAGATATGTCGTATGTACTTCGACCTTGGTTTCAGGTGGAGCTGTGCTGGAAGTCAAACCACTCGACTACACTCGGTCGCTAAAAGAGGGGACCAACCTTAATAAACACTACCCAGAGACTGTCAAACTTCAAGCCTGTCAAAAACTTTCACCACTTTCACTTGCAGTGTTCAGTACATAACAAGAAATGCAAAGTATTGCACATCTTGTAAAATGATAAAAATATTGCCNGAGAGAATTTATCAACTTGTGTGAGTTCTAGGCACATTTAAAGGCCAATTGTTTGTGTAAATAGTACTATTATTTACAACTTTTGCAAGACAGCAACCTATATTGAAAAAAAAAAAACTTTAGTTATCGACCACTCTTGTAAAAAAAAATGGCCTACTGGGTGCCCAAGCTGGTATAAATATGGCCAAGCTGGTTTGTTTCAAAGAAAAGTTAAGTTTACACAGACAGCGAATGCGGCCCCTTACTCATCGCTCATCTGCTCTGTGTGAAACACATCTCCCTTCACTGGTATTTGAACTCAGCAGATATGTCATATGTACTTCGACCTTGGTTTCAGGTGGAGCGGTGCTAGAACTCTAACCCCTCGGCTACACTCGGTTGTTAAAAGAGGGGACCAACCTTAATAAACACTACCCAGAGACTGTCAAACTTTATATTGAAGCCTGTCAAAAACTTTCACCACTTTCACTTGCAGTGTTCAGTACATAACAAGTAATGCAAAGTATTGCACATCTTATAAAATGATAAAAATATTGCCACACCTTATGCAAGTATTGTAGTATCAATATTTGCCTAAAGTGTGGCAATATTTTGGAAGGAAAGAATATTTTTTATCCTTAGGCAAAAGGGACACTATGCATTTCATCAGGAGCCCATTTTAAAAGTGGGGCTCCTAACACTCATCAAATATTACACCTATTGGTTCAGTGCACAAGCGCAGTTTTAAATGAAAAAATGAGGCAATGAAAGCTGTAAAAAAGATGGGTCACTTATCCAGCTGAGCCCATTATTAAAAATCAAGATATCAACAATAATGATTACTGATTACAGAGACACCCAAATTTAATTAATATTCAATTTTGAATACATAAAAAGCCAAGCTTATTCTGTAATAAGTACAGTGTAAAATGCATTTGCTGTTAATGTCTCATACATGAAATTGATTCTAAATTAATTCATAATCATAAAAGATGTAAAGTAGTTGTTACCCCTGAAGACGCTGGCCCTGAAGGCAGTTTTGTCTTTTCTCTCATACTCTCTGTAGTTGGCTCGGAGGTCCTCCACCATCTTATTCTGGTCTATTGTCACCTCGTGCTTCTTCGCTTCTAAATACTGCAACAAATATTAATCAATAAACACCAGCTCAAATATCCTTTATACAGGGTGTTTGGTCGAAGATGTAACAAACGAAGAGGGCAGATTCTACTCATCATTAGCAACAAAAAACACTATATATACCATGGGTCAATTCTCAATAGTTTCGCCACAATATTTTTTTTTGTTATTTTCCAAGGTACGTCCATTTTACTTTANAGCAATCGATTTTTTAAAGTAAAATGGACGTACCTTGGAAAATAACAAAAACATTTATTGTGGCGAAACTATTGAGAATTGACCCATGGTATATAATAGTGTTTTTTGTTGCAAATGATGGGTAGAATCTGCCCTCTTCGTTTGTTACATCTTCAACCAAACACCCTGTATAATCGAGTAGAGTCCCAACGGCGACGGGCAACGACTCACCTCTAAATGAGTTATAACATTAAAAATTGATGTGCTATAAGCTGGGATTGAACCAGTGACCTCCAGCGTACGAAGCGGGAATGCTACCAATGAGCTATCAAACCAGATTGAAACTTCCGGCCTTAAACTTTCTATTTAAACAGTATAATATCAATTTAAATTTTAATATTAAAAATCATATTTTATTCTGCCCGTTATCACGGGCATAACGGCTAGTAATAACATAATAAGACAAATGACAAAAGTAAATTAAATCGAGTGAATCTAGAAATTAGAGTCTTAAATTAATTCTCTTCTGAACAGGATAGCTTCTCTTACATAATTAACCAGCCTCGACTAATTTTTTCCGTTTAAGTAGTCTTTGAGTTCTTCCAGAGATAATTTAAATTTTCCTAACCACAGCAGTCTGATTTCTCCTAAAATTGAACATTTCCCCAGGAAATGAAAAAGATCCTCTTCTTCCTTGGAATTACAAAGAGAATACAACCTGTCTTCAGGGTCATTAATAGGTGAAGAATTAAGATGTAGAAGATTACCTCTAACTCAAAGTATCCTACAAAAGTTTGTTAAAATCTACGTTTTCTATTTTATATAACTCCCATGGGAAACTGATGAATTTAAAGAGTGAGTGGTATTCAGACTCGACTGTTTGTACCAAGATGGTCGTACCACAGTGTCCTAACTCTTGAGATAATGGCATTAAATTGGTCATTAGGTCATGTTACTGACGATTCAATTAGATCAAGAGGAAGATGATAAGCCTTAGATAAGTTTGTCCATGCGCGTGGCCAAAAAATATCAGTTTTTATTACCTCTAACGCTAATGCATGAGTAAGACGTGGATGTTAGATGTGGAAAGTACTTTAATAATATAGTTTGCGTGAAAATGAAAACATTTAACAAATGTAGGGTTGAAGCCTGATCCTAGATATACAATATAATTTGAAGCAAAACGTGGCAGTCAGAAAAGTTATTTAAAAAGAAGCAAACTAGCTTGTCGCATTCGTTTCCAAGCTATTTATGATTAGATACATTCGAAACAGACTCTCACAGCAGCTAACAGATGTAGTTCCACAATATTAGATAGATTAGTTAACCCTTTGACTGCGGAGGTATCACCAGGTGATATCTAGCAGTTTCAACTGAGTGGCGGAAGGTATCACCAGGTGATACCAAGGGTCTCTGGGAAGGGGGTGCGTTGTTCAAGGGAGGGGATGGCAGAGCTTGTTCCAATGGGTTGTTTAGTCTTGTGGCCGCCTCAGGGAAGGTCTCAACTACATTCCCCTCGAGCCGTTTCTCGATCGCTTTTTTTTTTACTTGTGTTATGCGGGTTTGCAGACTTCGCACTTTTATTACACACAAATAGTAAGGTAAGCTATCTTTTCTTATTATATTAATTAATAATTTAATGTTTCTTTATTGCCTAGTGACGGTTAACGTATAATTTTTCAAATATGTACTGAAAAAATGTTAAAATTTTGGAAATTTTCATTTTGTTGCGTAACAAAATTGAAGTATGTTGCTTCAAGATTAGAGAGGTATCAGTTCAATAATTTCCTAACTTACATGATCCCTCGAAATAAAGTATTTTAAATTTAATTTTTACGTATTAAAAGCACTTTGAAGTTTGTTTTATAATTCAAAATATATTTTATCGTGTCTTTGTTGGAATGAGTTATAACTTTTTCTCAAGTAACTGTGGTAGATCCCAGCAAAATATTTTATCCACGATTGATATATAATATAAACATTTTGTCTCGGTTTTGATTCATGATTCTTCTCGTAGTTATATTCATTGCGCGTGTTTTATTTCTTCGTTATTTCCGCACTAGTCCAGATAACTCACAGCCTTCAACCACGCTTGAGCAGCCAGGAGAACTTACGAAAAATAAAACTTTACGTGATACAGCCATTAACACTGTGTTCTGCTTCAACCAAGAATGTTTGCAGTACTTCTTCCTTTGGACACTGTTCATTTAAGACTGTCTTTAGAGCAAAAAATACCAATAACCCTGGTATCACTAGGTGATATCTTCCGCCCAACAGTAAGGTTAAGTCAACTGTATGGCGTGAGGTATCACCTGGTGATATCTTAAATTTTCCTTAAATTTTGGGTAAAAAAAGTTAAATTTTCCCATTTATTATAACTAGTAGTCGTTTTTATGCCATAAATGAGTAAAAAAAAGAAGAAAAAATTTCCGCACCAGAGTTGACCCTTAAGGATTTTGTCCCGCAGTCAAAGGGTTAAAAGAATGATTTCTAGAGCAGTGAGAGAAGGAAATGTTTGAAGACGGCGTAGTAAAACGGAGTGTAATAAGCTATTACAAGAGAAAGACATTCTACGGTTTGGTAAATTTTGTAAACCACAGTAAAAAATACATCTATAGAAAAAAACAAGACAGCAGGATGGGGACTTGAAAATAAAAATTTGTACAATACGAGAAAGTTTTGAATTAATTTTTCTTTTGACCCATTATTATACTTTATCATACGGGTATGAAGCAATGTCGAATCAGATCTTATTTACTTGTTTCCAAACCTAAATTCTCTTGTTTTAATGGAGTACGTGATACCGTCACTTGTACTTGCAGAAGTGAGATGCTAGTTTGTCCCTAAGTTCTTTACTAAATACCCCTCTTCAATAAGATGCCATGTTTAAACCATTTAGATTATTTAATATATTTACATGTAAATCAAATTATAATTATTAATAACTACGGAAAAAACAATCAGAGAAAAACAAGCTCCAGCACCGGGATTTGAACCACGGGCCTAGACTAAATTAGACATCAGTATGTTGAATACGGGGGAGTACAGTCTGGTTTTGAAGCAGTCGAAGGAGGGCTTATACAAGGGTCCAATCTAGGTCCTATCCTCTACCTGATAGCAGTAAATGATCTAGAAGCACACCTGAAACAAGAAAAAGACAAACAAGAAGTAGACGAGTTACTGATAGCATACGCAGATGACAAAAACTTGATACATACACATGACAGCCTCCAACAAGTTGAGAGAGCAGCAGCAAAATGTTTGGACAGGATCCAGTACTGGATGGAAGCAAATAATTTAATAATGAACTCAGAGAAAACACAGGAGCTAATTATGACCTTGAAAAAATTGGAAAAACAGGAAAGTCTATTATTCCTAGGCATAAAAATAGATGCCAAAATGTCATGGTGTGATAATATAGACTACATATGTAATAAAATAGCAAAAGTTATATATGTATTTAGGAAAATTGGTAAATACTTACCTTTAGAAACATTGGTTATTGTGTATAGAGCACTGATCGAAAGTAAAATATCATATGGTATACTACTGTGGGGCCACACAAATGTATATAAAATACTGTTACAACAAAAAGTGGTGTTACGATTAATAACTAAATCAGAGAAACGGAACTCATGTAAGCTTAAATTCAAAGAACTTAAAATAATGACAGTAGTAAATTTGTATATATATAAATCACTTCTCTATGTTAAATCTAATGTAAATAGTCTTGAACAACATCAAAATGTACATAATTATAACACTAGAAACAAAAACAAAATTATAATTCCGAAACACCACCTGAAAAAATCAGAAGTTGGCCACCATGTACAAGGAATAAAATTTTTTAACATGCTCCCAGAGGAAACAAAGAACCTACCGGAAAAAAAAT
>KZ652711.1:61547-72284 GCA_001010745.2 Gerris buenoi | reverse complement strand
TTTAATCTACGTTTTTATCAGTGTTTTATCTTCATCTGTGTATTTGTCCGTGTTATTTTTATATCTGTGCTTATTGTATCTGCTCCTTCATCATTTTTATTATATATACCTATTTCTTATTTATATAACAATAAAAGTCCTTATCTATAATCCTATTACATAAGTTTTTTCAAGCAAGAGAACTAAATTCAAGTTGAAAAAACGATGTTATAATTGGCTATGTTTATAACCTGGCCGATCGAAACTCGATGGGAGGGAAACAACGACTCCGTCCTCCGTCTCGACGGGTCTCCGACAATATTTTGTTATCTATATAGCCCTCCGCAAATAAGTATCCGCTAGCTGTGAACCCACCTTAAAGGTGGGTTCACAGCATGAAGGGGAGACATCCCTGAGTGTTTCCCCCACCCTTTCCTTACTTGAGCAGTGATATCATCAGGTTATAAACAAAGCTAAATTTATCATTAAAATATAATGCTAACTTTCTAAAAGGATGGTTGTAAAATGAAGACCAAGTGTGTATTGAATATTAACTACATGAATGAATGACTAAAAAATGAAATCAAGTATATAAACAAGAGGGAAGAGGACGGGAAGGCTTCATTCCGGTTAGCTTTGACCTGAGTCACGCCATGTTATGACAGCCAATAGATTATTCTGAATCGTGTATAAAACTGAGTCTATGAACCCACCTTAAGTCTACTAAGCACACTAGGCAAGCCTGTGGTAATATTACCAAAAAAGGTTTCCTTTAACAGATTGGCCGAGGAAAACAAAAGCATTTTGATAAGGGTTTCACAATGAAATCCCTTTGAAATGTTATGAGGAAATCAGATTTTTACATCTTTTACCCTCTAGTTTTTTAAGTAAACATCCTGCACAAACACTCGGAGATACAATGTTAGTAGGTAACATTTCTTAGCACAATCCTTCTTCCTGGGCAACATGATATTTCCAAATCGATGTGAGGCATTCATTTTTAGATAATGGAACACCCGATGAATTTGAACGTATCAAACCCTAAACCCGACTCAAATTGTACCCCATAATATTAATACCTCATGTTTCACCTTATGATTACTTCTATCTCACGAGTAACTCTCCTCGGTAAGGAGACTTAACACGCTGAGAACAATATGAAAGGGCTTACTTTGTTGAGCCTGCTCAGCAGGAGGGGATCGGGAATGAGCATGTCTTTTACTCCCCGTCTACGTTTCCTGGCCATCATGTACATTCGATTTGTTTTCCAAAAGTGCCGGATCCGTGGACCCCCGGTAAACAAGTCTCAGCTAAACCACGCCAACTTATCTTCCCACAAGGTTAAACACATTAAAACCACGACCGATTAAAAGCTAAATTGCACGTAAACTGTTTACATATAACTGCCATTCGTTATATAATATTGATTACGGATAAAAATGCGATAAAAAATAAAATAAAAAAATCACTACGAAAAACCAAATATTTCAGTTTCGACAAATGTCGCGGTGTTGCGGTGTTGCAAAGCGAATGCGAGAGGCCGATGGCAGCGCGGCAGTGTTTTTAAATATGCAACGTAAAAACGCAAAATATCCCCACACGTTATTACGTCGGTCGAAACGATTAATTACACGACATATGGTTAAATTAATAACGATTGACGAATACAACTAATATCAAAATATTAAAAATGTTAATAATTGATTAAGGAATCGTTTTAATTTAATTCGACTGCCTGATTTACTATGAATTTCATAAAAAATAATCCTTCTTTAATTTAATTTATATCCAGGTTTATTTGTCGTATGTTCTGCAGAACGATCTAATTATTCGAAATGTAAAAACCGTAAATAAAATGCTGAAATCGCAAACATCCTAATACTTTGTATTTATTTTTATATTTTGATGGGTTTAAATAAATAATTTGAATTGTTGTTTATTCCGTCTTTTAAAGATATTTTAACAATTTATGGTCGACGGTCACGCTAACCGGGAATATTTGGTCTGATGATTGAACCTGGGTTTAAAGTCCAACTTAAAATGTATTTTTATCGATAACCTGAAAACTTTTTCCAACATTTTTTCACAGCCGATTCTCCTTTACCCGTTCCACCTCAAATTAATAAGTTTTTCCACGCGTAAAATGACTTCAAGAATATTAGCTGGCACTTCTCTAAAGTTTTTATCCGGTTCCAGAGGATGTACAAAGGTAATAAAAGTTGTTTTTCTCTCTTGAATATCTCGGGATAATGTGTATTTTGCGTGGTGCTGTGGCGACCCCTACTCGAGCCACTGCGGCTCATAATCAGTATTTTGACGATTCTTTTATTCGAAATCGACAATTATTTCAGTTTTTACAGCTTGCCAATGTAAAATTGTTTATATTTAACTGTGGATGATTGTATTAAACTATTAGATATTATTAATTCAACATTATCTGTGAACCAAGTTTCTCTCTGATATATACCCTCTGGCCAATCATATAGATTACTTTTCCATCAATTGTAGAAGCAATTAGAGTAAAACTATCCACTTATTTTACATTATAGTTTTTTCAAGAATATCCACAAAAAATAATTATGATTGAAGTGATGTAATACCGCTGCTTTTATTAATACCTGTTAGTTTTTATTTGATGTAGGTAAAATTTTCTTTTAAGAAGACTGTACGTTTTTTTTAACGAAAAGTATTGTGTTTATAATCACCTAAAGAGTGACCTTTACGTTAAATCTACAATTTTTAAGTAAATTTTTACTTTGGTTAGAGACAAGCAGGTTGTTTTCTTGTATAGAAGGCACTGACGATTCCAGTCCTTAGCATATTACTGTTTACCTTATTAATACCAGATATTTTAAATCTAAGTGAATTAGGTAAATCATTATTTTAGATTGAAAGTTTTGTTTGTTTATTTACTTTTCAAACTAGTGTTGATTATGAACATACGAAAAAACTGGTAATTACATTTTACTAGTGTGTTCATCTTAATTCATGTGTACACATTTTTTTATTCATTATTGAGCCACTCATAGAATTAGTTACCCTATGAAACATGCGTTAAAATAAGTGGCTATTGTAATAGTATAAAACAATGTACTAATTCATTATAACAATAGTTAACATTATACTAATTAATTGGATAGTTAAAGTTGGCACTGGTTCATTCTTTTTTTTCACATAAGTTGTAGTGAGGTATTACTTTATTCCTTGCAACATCTAGCTAGAAGTGAATAATCCTGTTTTCTTTTTCTTTTCAGATCCCCAAGCAGTGGCGGTCGACTGCCGCGGGGTTGAAGGAGACGCTAGTGAACTCTCCCCCCACCCTGACGACGACCCTAGACAACGGACTGAGGGTCGCTACTGAAGACACCGGAGCACCCACCGCTACCATCGGACTCTGGATAGACGCTGGCTCTCGCTGTGAAAATGAAAATAACAACGGAGTCGCTCACTTCCTTGAACACATGGCCTTCAAAGTAAATCATTCATCTTTAGTTTTCTTAGTAATATTTAATTAATTTCAATTAGGTGGTTTTCTGCGGAACAGACGGAGATGCATGGAAACCCCCCTGTCAACCAGAACATACATAGTTTTACTAATTCTTGGGTAGGCCTAAGCTCTCTCAGGCTGATGTGCTGCAGATTAGTAATACAGTACAACCTCGATTATCCCAACTAATTGGGACCAGAGGTGGGTCGGATAATCGAAAAGTTCGGATAATCAAGGTTCATTAAAAAATAAGAAAAAAATCAATTAAGTGTACAATTTCATTTTAAAGGAAGTCATATTTTAAAAATAAAAATTATGTACATGTAAATGTAATGTAAAAATGTGTAAAACAACACATTATATTACATTTTTCTCAGTTATATTTTAAAAAAAAATCATGAATTCTTGTCTGTTTCACCCACAACAAGGTGGTGAGTACCTCTAACCACCTCACTGGTGGCGAGTTCGGATAATAGAGGGTTCGGATAATCGAGGTTCTACTGTATTTAAATGAACCTGCTTAATGCTTACCTATGATAATACCTGTATCAGAATATACATTCAAAATATACATTTTTACATTGAAAAAAAAAAAAAAAATTATTAAAGTAACAAGTACTAGAGGTCGACCAAGAAGTCATGGAAATCTGGGGAGTGCGCTAGTGTCGTCATGTACAGTCAGTTTTTAATAAAATAGACCACTGTCAAAAATCACAGTGTTGTTCTTTGTTATTAATCAATTTTTTTTTTTTAACTTCTATATTTTTTGCTAAGGGCAACACTGTACCTGATAAGAAATCACTTCTACTATACGATAATATCTTAATATTATTATTTATTGATTATTCCTCTTTATTTCTGAGTTAGATTTGTTACTTTTGATTTCCAACCCCGTTAACTGTAGCGTCCTTTGTATTTGCATCATCCTGTGGATTTGTGGATCTTACGAAAATCGTTTGGGACAGTTGTGATTATAACTCGTACTGTATAAAAACAAACAAAACAGGAAACCTAACAGATTGGAAATCTTCTTGTTGTTATTTGTGAGATTTGACATAACTGCGGATTTCATACAAAGTAAAATAGCACCCGACTATACTGACTTCGGCAATTCTCGGAAGTTCCGACTATAAACGAAGCTAAGCTTTCAGTTTCTACCGTGTTCATGACTTCTTGGTCGACCTCTAACATAAGTAGTTACAATACTTTAGACTTTAAGAAAGGACTTTTTGATTTAAGACTTTCTTTAAAAATTTATTATTACTATAACTCATTAACTAGTTGGACTAGGACCATGATATTTAGAAGTAAGTTACTTGTTATGAGATGACCGTGCCTTGCTTCTGTCCCTCCCCCCCCCCTGGGGGGGGAGGATTTAAGGTTGTTATTAGGAAGTTCAAATTTTGGTAATGGCATATATTGGACATTATTTTTTTTTGCCAAAGCACAAGAGAGAAAACTGTACTGGTTTTACAATTAGAAGTGTTTTTTTACAACTCATTAAAATCAAAAAATTAGGCAGCGGAGATAAGAGCTTGAAATTTTGATGTCTCGAAGGGCTGCCTTGGCAAACAAGAATGTCTCTGGATACCCTTAGGATAACCACCTAGTGAAATCATTTTTTCCCCCTCATAAATTGGCCAACTTGAAAGTTAAAAAAAAAAATTCTAATCGCAACATCAGTGTTAAGTAAAAAAAAATGATAAGTCAAAGTTTTCTAAAGGCAGATATAAAAATGATGGGAATTAAAATAGGTTTGATCAATCCTAAAACATGGGAAGAGGCTTTACCTTAGGCTCTCTCTAAGGGAGTTATAAAAAAAAATTCAACTCTAAAATGCAATTCTAAGAGTCTAACATTATGCAGGTGAAAAGAGAGATTAGATTCTCCTTAATAACCCTCTTAAAACCTTCAGAAAGTTCTTAGGATGGAAGTCCATGCTTAAATGGTAAACATGGGTATGGGACAGAGTGGGAAAAACCAAAAGCAGTAAAACTNGGGGGGGGTTGAGGGGTTAAATCCAGCTCAAACCATTGTTATTAGAAAGTTTACATTTTGGTAAAGTCATATGATAAACATTATTTTTGGATGTCAAAACATAAGAGAGAAAACTATACTGGTGTTACAATTGGAATTACTTTTTACAACACATTAACATAAAAAAAATTAGGCTGGGGAGCCGAAAAGAGCCTGATATTTCGGTGTCTCTAAGAGCCGCTTTGGCAAACAAGAATGTCTCTTGATACCCTTAGGATAACCACCTAGTGAAACTATTTTGTCTCACGTAAATTGGCCTGCCTGAATGTCGAAAAACAATTCTAATTGTAACACCAGTGAAGCATGATAATTTAAAAAAAATGATAAGCTAAAGTTTTCTAAAGCCAAGTTAAGAAATAGTGGGAAGTTGAGAAAGGATGGAAATTTATAGATGTGTGGAACAAATAAAACATAACTTTAAGCCATATTAATTTTGAGAGTTTTTAACTGAAATAATGGGAATTAAAAATAGGTTTGATTAATCCTAAAATTTGAAATTTGGGGGAGAGGCTTTACTTTAGGCTCACTTTAAGGAAGGGAGTAATAAAGAAATTCAACTCTCACATATAACTCTATGAGTCTAACGTTATGGAAGAAAAGAGAGATTAGATTCTCCTTAATAACCTCTTAAAACGTCCAGAAAGTTCTTAGGATGGAAGTCCATGCTTAATGGCAACATATGTAAACATATTTATGGGAAAGAGTGGGTAAAGAAAACTCAAACAAAAGCAGTAAAACTAGATGGCATATGATANTAAACTTTCCAAACAACAACAAAACAAATACAAAATTTAACTAAAAATATTGCAGGTTCCCTGATCCTGAAACAATTGTAACATGACTTTTAAAACATTTTTTATTAGTATTAATAAAAAAGAAATTATTGTAACGAAAACAAAATGCGGCCCAATATTATAGTCGAAATAGAAGTATAATGATAAAAGTTATTAAAGTGGGCCGGTAATTGACACATTAGCTGTTGCAGCTTATTTAACAAAATAGGTTTAATCTAAACCATAATGAACTAAAAACAACTTTCTCCCCCTGTCTTGGGTCCCCAACAACTAGATTGAGCCTTTTTTTCCATTTTACTTCAAAAAAAAAAAAGGGGGTCTTTTATATAAAGTGGCCCTCACACAGTCAATAGTATTGTCAATACTATTGACTATGTGCGGAGTTGGTATTGATATAAAAAAACAGTATTGATTAATAGTTATTTATGCACCTAGGGAGTAAAGTAAGCCATTATTCCCTGAGCGAAAAAGTTGATTCTTGAGGTGAAGCCGAAGGAATCATGTCCCTAAATCCCGAGGCGAAGCCGAGGGAATTAGACTTTTTAATTCCCGAGGCGTAGCCAAGGGAATAACGTAATTAGCTCCTGAGGCGAAGCCAAGGGAGATAATTATCGCAAAGGTAATAATGGCACTTTACTCACGAGGTACATACAGTATTTTATCTCCTGTAGGAAGTAAATACACATTTTCGTTCATTGCACAGTTTTTATTTATTATTTTAATAAATAACAATAATTATTAACACTTTTAATAGCAGATATTAGAGATTCAGTATTAAAAACAAATAAGAATTGGAATTAAACTCAAATAGAAGGTTACTTAGATGCAGGTTATAAACATAGATAAACACGGTCGTAAAAGCAGTGACGCTACCTGATTTCAACATCTTCATTACATTAACCATTCATTTTCTGCTATTAATAAAATAATTAATTTGCAATCTTTACTTTATCGCTCTACTTTTTACTTTTTCGCCCTACTTTTTGATTCAGGGAAGAAAAGACCTGCTTTAGACCCTCTAAACTAATCCAAAATCATAACTTTTTCTCCCTACTTTTTGATTCAGGGAAGAAAAGACCTGCTTTAGTCCCTCTAAACTAATTCAAAATCATAACTTTTTTACCCTACTGGAGATAAAATTTGTTATTGAATTGCATATATTGACAATAGTATGTTCTAGAATATTATTGACATTAATATTGATCTTGTGCAGAGGGCTTAAGTCCTAAATGAGTTTAAGATATTCTACGATACAAAATGTAAGAAAATTGACTGATTATGAGCATTTTAAGGTAGTAGTAATAGTTTGCTCTCACCATTTTAGGATAAAATATGCTCTTATGGTGAGTTTACCCTATATTGTCTTCTCTTCTCCGTTTGGAACTAAATCTAGGGTTGGTGGGAAAAACCACATAAGTCAAAAATGTCATTTTTTATTTTTTTATTTGATTAATGCATTCCCAAGACCTTACTTTACCTTCTGTAAAACCCACATAAGTCTAAGCTCACTCTGAAAGGGTTATAGAAAAGAATACCTTTTGACTTAATGGAATATTATCATAAATTTAATTCTGGAAAAAGCACATAAGTCAGACATTTTTGACTTATGTGGTTTTTCCTTCCGACCCTAGAAATATGCTTTAAACTCTTCTTACAATTAGAATTGTTTTTTGACACTCAGGTTGACCAACCTATGTGAGGGAAGAAATAAAGCCACTAGGCCTGTAGGAGGGGTGGGAGAGCATCATTTGTATGTCAACAAAACAAGGTTATTTTAATACTTCAACAAATCGCCATCTTTTTGCCTGATTTTGCCACTTAAATTTTCACTTCTTGTTTACGAATATGTTTTAAATTTAATGTATGAGTTAAATTCCTTTATAGAATCATAAAATTTTATGGAAAGTGTAGGCTTAAAACTACATAGATGAAGAATTAATTGAGTCTTAGTTTTTCAGAATAACTTAACAAATTGAAATGACGGATAGTCACAAACAAAATTCAAAAACAGTGTAATATTTAGTGCATTATATTTAATAACATTAAAGTGAAAATATAACAATATTTCAACAATAAACCATGTAACTGAAAAAAGTTGTCTTCCGATGTTAACTTAACAGGAAACATTTAAAGTTTAAAGATTCAAGCAGTGGAGGTTATTAAGTCTCTTTGAACGTTACCCTTAGGTCGGCGCCCCTCCACTAGCCACTTTTTTATTTGCCTGGTTGGCCAAACCTTCTAAAATTCAAAATCCAGCGTTCTCATTGGCTTCTTGTCTATTTTCCCGCGCTGTCAAAAAAAAATTCTAATTGTAAGATGAGTTTAGGGTAAGTTTTCCTAGACGCGACTCCAGCGATATTCGCTGGCACAAAATTACAAGAGTTTGCATGTTAAGATGCGCTCTGCTAGGAAAACAGTGTCATGTAAACTCAGAAGGGGAGTCCTTAGCGATAGTCGGCCAGCGTCTATCGCTTGAGCATCTATCGCTGGAGTTGCTTCTAGGAAAATAAAGCTTTACTTNGGAGTTATAAAAAAAAATTCAACTCTAAAATGCAATTCTAAGAGTCTAACATTATGCAGGTGAAAAGAGAGATTAGATTCTCCTTAATAACCCTCTTAAAACCTTCAGAAAGTTCTTAGGATGGAAGTCCATGCTTAAATGGTAAACATGGGTATGGGACAGAGTGGGAAAAACCAAAAGCAGTAAAACTAGACGGCATATAATATATCACATACCCTAGCAAAGTACCGTTATACGGCTGTTAAAAAATAAAATAAAGATTACTATATTTAAATATCGTGCGATTTTATCTTTGCAGGGAACAGCCAAGAGATCCCAAACAGATTTGGAGTTGGAAGTGGAGAACATGGGAGCCCATCTCAATGCCTACACATCGAGGGAGCAGACTGTATTCTACGCAAAGTGTCTGAGCAAGGATATCCCACATGCACTCGAGATACTCGCTGATATCTTACAGAACTCTAAATTAGGTGAGTTTTTCGTTGCGCCCATTCAATTCTATTTTGTTGCACCCATTCAATTATATTTTGTTGCACCCATTCAATTCTATTTTGTTGCACCCATTCAATTCTATTTTGTTGCACCCATTCAATTCTATTTTTACATAAATCCAAACTATATATCGAGCTTGATATATTTTTCCAAATTATTGTATATATTATCGTAATAAATCTGTAAATTGATGCCAGCATTGTTTGTAGCTAGATTCCACATTACTCTGGGAGGAAGCATTGTTTCATAGTGATAATGATAACATTCCATAATGTTATGCATTGTTTCGTGGCATTATGTTCCTAGTGATAATAATTACAGCCAAACTCCTTTTCAACTCTTCTGTTATTTGCTTTTTTTTTTTCATCTTTGAACTACTTGTAAACTAGTATAATAGTATATTATTATTGTTCAAGTTTGTAATACTAATAATAAGAAGAAAAGAAACTATTTTCGTGGAGTCTTGAGAAAAACACAACTATATTTTTTTCTTAATCTGACATAAACTTTAGCCATTAAACTTTCCAAACAACAACAAAACAAATACAAAATTTAACTAAAAATATTGCAGGTTTCCTGATCCTGAAACAATTGTAACATGACTTTTAAAACATTTTTTATTAGTATTAATAAAAAAGAAATTATTGTAACGAAAACAAAATGCGGCCCAATATTATAGTCGAAATAGAAGTATAATGATAAAAGTTATTAAAGTGGGCCGGTAATTGACACATTAGCTGTTGCAGCTTATTTAACAAAATAGGTTTAATCTAAACCATAATGAACTAAAAACAACTTTCTCCCCCTGTCTTGGGTCCCCAACAACTAGATTGAGCCTTTTTTTCCATTTTACTTCAAAAAAAAAAAAGGGGGTCTTTTATATAAAGTGGCCCTCACACAGTCAATAGTATTGTCAATACTATTGACTATGTGCGGAGTTGGTATTGATATAAAAAAACAGTATTGATTAATAGTTATTTATGCACCTAGGGAGTAAAGTAAGCCATTATTCCCTGAGCGAAAAAGTTGATTCTTGAGGTGAAGCCGAAGGAATCATGTCCCTAAATCCCGAGGCGAAGCCGAGGGAATTAGACTTTTTAATTCCCGAGGCGTAGCCAAGGGAATAACGTAATTAGCTCCTGAGGCGAAGCCAAGGGAGATAATTATCGCAAAGGTAATAATGGCACTTTACTCACGAGGTACATACAGTATTTTATCTCCTGTAGGAAGTAAATACACATTTTCGTTCATTGCACAGTTTTTATTTATTATTTTAATAAATAACAATAATTATTAACACTTTTAATAGCAGATATTAGAGATTCAGTATTAAAAACAAATAGGAATTTGAATTAAACTCAAATAGAAGGTTACTTAGATGCAGGTTATAAACATAGATAAACATGGTCGTAAAAGCAGTGACGCCA
>KZ652711.1:20490-33785 GCA_001010745.2 Gerris buenoi | reverse complement strand
AACACGCAACGATTTTAAGTTGCTTATTCGTCGAGGTACAGTCATAGACGTTATATCAGTTGATTGTACATATTTTGAGGTATGTTTACAAATTTATTTATAATTTTTGTAAGGTTAGTTTTTTTTATATTAATTTTTTAAGAAATGACAATAAGTCGAAAATGCGAAGTATGAATCATACTAAACACGCAACGATATTAAATTGCTTATTCGTTGGGGTACAATCATAAAGACTATAAGAACTTATTTTACATACTCTGTGTCTGAGGAATAATAATAATTTTATGAATATAGCTTGTTTTGAGGTTTTAAATCTTTGTGATACTAAATCCGCATTGCATATTTTGAATGGTGGATAACTTGCACATGTGCCTCAGAGGGGTGTATAAGTAGAAAAAAGGTTATTTTCCTACATTTTAGAATAAGTTGGTACCACTGCTTTTTTAACTCTTTTTGTGAATGGTGGATGGCTGAATGGTGGATAACTTCTAGTGCAGTCAGACGTTGCGACGAGCGACGAGCCATATGGAATTTCGTTCCAAAAAGAATGAATATTATTACCGAAGACTGGAAATGCATTAAGCGGGCATCGAGCCAAACAACTGTCTCGATCTAAAAATATTGACGAAAAGCTCCAAATACAGCTGTTAGATTATTCAAAACACATTCCTAAACTAATTCCTTGATAAACGTGTTAAAAATAACATTATCTAAACACGCGAAAATTTAAATTGATCAAAATGTCTTTATGTAAAGGTGCATTTAGATGGTTCAATTTCTTTGTTCGATTTCATTAAATCTTGACTAAATCAATCCAAATGAAACTATGTAATCACAAATTCAATGAAATTCTTCAATGCAAATGCCGATTGAAATGAAATCTAAGAATGAAGAATCAGAGTTTCCGGATCTATCTAAGCTAATTTATAACCGAATGGAGGCACGACAGTGTTAGGGTTCAACATTGTAGATCTTTTCACCTACGATCTGCTGTATAAAGCAGAGTGTCTGAAGCTTTGTCCTTAATATAATAGGGTTCTAAAGTTTTATTACTAACTCACCCCCCCCCCCTTATAAAAACCAATGACAGATACCTCCATTCCCCTTATTGACAATATGGTTACTTCAGTTAAGTATAATTATTATGATGGATGTTTTGCCTTTGCATCGACTCACTAATCATATAATATGGCAACAATCTATAGCTACTTGCTAGACGCCACTTAAAGTAAATTGTTACCCATTTATATGGGTGTTTGCGTAGGGGCGGACGGGGAGGTAACGGGAAAACATACCAACCGACATCATATAATCAAATGAACCGAAAGCATCTAATTTCAGTAAAAATATGGCTTTTTTCCCCTTATTTTGTTATATTTTTTATTAAAAAACTAAAGTTACAATAAGATATTGTTTTTTTCTTCAACAAACGTTGCTAAAATTAACACCTTTTTAAATTGTAGAATATATTCAATTATTTGATGGATTTTTAAGGTGTATTTAAAAATAAAAACTAGTTGATTTTCATTCTTTTATTGTGAGACGTTTCGACCCTCTAAGGTNTCTACATTTTCACGGCAGTCTTTTAGTGAATTTTCGAAGAAAATTAAGCTATTGCAATGGCTTCAAAATTTTTGTAATGCGAATATTTGAAAACTTTTTTCATGGAAATCCGTTTCAGGCCATTCTGAATCGATCCCTAAATTTTAACACTTTTTTTTATGTATGTATGTATATATGTGTCTCTTCAGACGATATCTCCCCTTAGGATGCACTAAAAATTTAAAACAAATTTTAAAATGTTAATAATATCAAAAGAAAGGATGAGTTCGTTGGCCAGAATTTTTGGAGTTTATTTAGGTGTCAAATTTTAACCATTTAGGGTCAAAAATAGCATAAAATCTTGATTTCCCATTTTACCCCCCTTTTATATGAAAATATGATAAAAGTGTACATAACAACAATTACTGTACTCTTAAAGACCTCTGACTTATATTTTGACTTTTGTACCCCGTACCCGTGAGTACCAAAAGTTTTTTTTTTTCACCCATCCAAATTCTAAACCAAAATTTTCCTTTATCATAAGCCAATAATACGCAGATTTCTTTGAAAATTCGCTCATTAAGTCATGGTGCATGACTGGTCTTTTTTGTTTAATATCTCAATATATTAATCATTTTTAAACTTAAATACCTTTTGTTTATATTCTCTAAAAGTCATACTTTGTATATAATAGATTGTTTATAAATCTTGTTTAAAATTTCAAATGTAATGGACAAGTTAATTTTACTATATACATATATATATAATCGTTTACAGTGATGTGAAATATGTTTTATTTTTTTGTACAAAGTAATTTCGTAGTAAGTGTTCAGAATCAGTTGCAGTTGTCAATGAAAAATGTTTTTAATTAGTTAATAAATTTTAATATGTTATCTTGACGACTCCTATGGAGAATAATAATTTTAATATTTACGATATTACTAATTATTAAAATTTCAATACGACTACACAAATTGTAAGTTAAAAAACTTTTAAATGTTTTTATTTTTATGTACATGTGTATGTATGCATGTGTGTATGTGTATGTATTGGTCCTCTTGGAGGAGTGAGGAATCGAACCCGGAACCTCCTGCACATGACAGCCTTAAGACAGTTATGAAAGTAATACTTACATTGGTAAGACAGCTGACAGCACAAGCCATGCCGACCTGACCGACTCCTATGACTGTTATCTTGTTCCTCGGCACCGGACTCTTCCTTGTCTGCAGGCTCGTCAGGAAACCAACCTTGGACTCACCGTCCTCCGCTCCTGACTTCTGAAATAAACACACCACCAATATATAACAGAGTTAGACTGCAACCAAGGGAGCAAGCGTGACCGGGTGCTTTAGGCACTCGCCTAGCTATCAATGAGTGAACCAAGGTCGTGGATTCGATTCCGTACATTGATGCTCTGATCTTAATAGCTCACTAATATGATCACATAACACTCGCTTCGGTTGTACAATGTACAGGTATGATGTATAATGTGGCAAGTGGCTGTAACTCTCCACCACGTGATTAGTAAAATGGAACCGATGTTGCCTGATCGTTAGGTTCCAACAAGTGGTTCGTCCTACCCGACCAACCACTAACCACTACTTAATATTTATTTTTTATTTTTAATTTGAATTTTAAAGTTACCATTAACATAGTTACATTTTCTACTGATTAATTAATTTGCATACTATCCACACTTATTATTAAACTATTTATTATTTGTATTTAAGAATGTATTAAAAAGATAATTGTTGAAATATAAAATTTTCAGGTTAGAAGACGTTCCAACTTTAGGAACGAAATATTACCTAACAACTTATAAATGAGTTTTTTTATTTTACCCCTTTGGACACAAAGATTTTATAGATAAATATAAGAAAGGGGACAACTTATATTTATATTATAATATATAAAATGGACTAACCACTACTAATGCACAACCATGTAACGTAACTTCTACACAATTTTAAAAAATGGGAGTTCTATGGAGCTCATCATAAAGAAGTAACATCAACTCACCCTACATGTAAATTTAAAACATGGCAGTTTTAACCCTTCTTAAACTCAAATTAATAAAAGGGAATTATTGAAAGATGAGTCGACTGTTTTGTCTATGTCAATAAGTAGACTACATCAATCGTGTGAATGTAATTTAATTTCTTCTATATTCAATTTTTGAAACAACTGCATAAAGACGGCATAACTACACCGAGCGAAAATAGCTACATGCACAACCTCTCCAAAAAATATATAGGTCATTAAGTCATTATACATAATCATGTTTTTATTTATTTATTTTCTTATATGTCTCCGAGCTTATCTGAAGGTAACGGAACATCGTGATCATTCTGAAAACCGAATGTGTCCGAATTCCAAATTTCTATTAGACATCATGGAACATTTTGATTTCGTGTATTCTTAATATGTTTACGAACCACCTTAAAAAAAACTATACTTGTCCGATTTCGATGATATTTAGACGAGACACTAGGTCATAGAACAGTTAGCCTCCTGTTGGTCCTGTAGTAATTTTACCGTATGTGCCTCTTGATTACTTCCTTATGCGCACATTTTTCTTTTCATCACGGATATTGTTTAGCTTTGAGGAACAAAAACAATTTCCGCCACGCAAAAAAACGACATGAAAAATGTGAAGCTTTTAAAAACTATGCTAAAAGTTTGAGATCAGTAGAAGGACAATAGGTTTTCATTAACATTAAAATATTTAGACGTTAGGTGGGCTGAAATTTCAATGAACAACTTGCAAAGAGTGACTCTCTTAAATATCATGCTGGGAAGTAAAAATATAATATAGGAGGTAGATTAGTTTTCAATTGTAGAACACAATTTCGCCGATAGAAGTTACTTTCTAAATTTTATATAAAATGATGTAGCTCGGTGGCATTCTTGAATTCGTTCCCAGCTCGAGATTTGTGGAGGGCCATATGACTTATAAAGTTTTTAAATAATATTAAGTCTCGTTGCCCAAGTCTCGTTTATAGGTCTTGGAATTTAAAACATTATTGGTAATTAAAATTATTATAATTGAACAAAATACAACACAAAGCCTTATTAGGTAAAAGAAGGGCGTGATAAGTAATAGCTAACTAGGTTATCTAAGTGCTGGGTGTTGTGAAATAATTCCAGACTTTTTGAATGCATTATAAATAGAGTATGTGCCTAGGTGAGGGTGTATAGTGTGCACTAGTCATGCCAACTCACTCCATTCCAACAGTGTGTAGAGGAGGAAGATGACCAACAAGAATTCCCTGATCTCCAGCTATTTGTAGACAACGTGGTTAATAATATACCTCAGGTAATATTACAACCTAGATCTTCCAATTTAAACAACCAGGTTATTTGCCGAATGTCCTTCATTAGTTTTACATATACCTTTTTTGAAATTCCCATATAATTATTTATAAATTCGTTGTGCGAAATTTGTGTAAAACATACTGCACGGATTTGTGTAAAGTGTATGCAGTACCGCCTCAACAATTTATACTTTATAATAACCAAATTAAACACAACACTGGGCATAAAGTTATTGCCTTAGATCAGTTCAGAAGCAATTATAATTCCTTGATCAAAGTTTGTAAAAATTGTGAAAGTCGATTAGTACAGTAGTCGAAGTCTGAAGATTGCGATCATTGTGCAAAGTATTTACTAGAAGATTTTTATTCTTATTTTGAATGTTGGAATATTCACATAGAGCCCCAAGTTACGTATCTTTTTTTTAAATTTGAATTTGTAATGTCTATAAATAATTTGGAGGAACTAACTTACGTGTTTTAAAGAGATATGGACGACACCACTTGGTTTAAAAACATTTCCTTGCGAAATATTCGAGCCGAATATAAGCAAAGAACCTGCCATTTCGTCTGATATTGTCGACTCTACAGGTACTGTTGACACCGTCCACAGACCAGACAGACGGAGCGAGTTCGTGGAGCGATTTACCAGGTATTCTATACAGGTGTATAGAAGAAGGAAACTCAACCACGTCATCCTTCCCGTCCGAACTGTTGACGAACTTCGCGACCTCCGTGCTAGATTTCCACGGCTCACTACCACCTATAGAGGAGACGGGAGTATCATCATCTCATTTCATGATGGACCCTCGTTTCAGAACTTCCACCTCTGGCACAATTGCGCATGGAACAGCAATCAGTCTAGATGCACCTGCGGATCCAAGGTATCAGTGTTAAAAAGCAATGCTCTCGAGACAGTATTTGGAATAGTTCCGCCGACTTCAAATACTTCTACAATTTACTCAGTTATTTGTAATTACAGCTGAGAGAAAATTGTACGAGCATCGTGGCTGGGGAACGATGGGAATGCCCTAGTGCAAATCAAATTGATACCGACGAACCAGATTCTGTACCAACCGAAGACTCAATGGTGGCATGCTACGAAGACCTACCAGGCTGTTTTGGATCATCAGAACGACAAGGAGGCCTTTCAATATCTGGCCGAGTGTCTTTGTCTAACGGAAGAAAAAGGAAGGCAGAATCCGGAATATCAAGTTTCCGAAAAACAGAGACAGCGCTCCAATTTCTCTTCAAATACCCGGTAAACTAAAACTGCAACTATTACAGCCCGGTACAACGAAAATCCTATTCTTCGTTTCATGGGACGTAGCGACAAATTTCTCCAGGAAGCGATTGACTTCTTTCAAAGGATTTGGCGCAACAATTCAGTCTTCGAAATGGTAGAAATATATTTAAATAATACACCTTTATTTTCTTGTTATAGTGGAAATCTATCATAATTCCTACTTCACAATTATAGCAGACTTTCAAAATTTTTACAAACTTTGATCAAGGAATTATAATTGCTTCTGAACTGATTTAGGGCAATGACTTTATGCCCAATGTTGTGTTTAGTTAGTTTATTATAAATTATAAACTGTTCAGGCACCAACTGTATACACTCTACACAGATCCGTGCAGTGTGATTTACACAAATTTCGCCCAACGAATTTAAAAATAAATCTTTAGGAATTTCAAAATAGGTATATGTAAAACAAATAAAGGATATTCTGCAAATATCCTGGTTGTTTAAATTGTAAGATCTAGGTTGGAATATTACCTGAGGTATATTTACCACGTTGCCTACAAACAGTTGGTGGTGACCTGGGAATACGTCTTGTTGCTCATTTTCCTCCTCTACACACACTGTTGGAGTGGAGTGAGTTGGCATGACTAGTGCACACTATACACCCTCACCTAGGCGCATACTCTATTTATAATGCACTCAAAAAGTCTGCAATATTTTCACAACACCCAGCACTTAGATAAACTAGTTAGCTATTACTTATCACGCCCTTCTTTTTTTACCTAATAAGGCTTTGTGTTGCATTTTGTTCAATAATTATAATAATTTTTAAATACCAATAATTTTTTAAATTCCAAGACCTATAAACGAGACTTGATATTACCCTATCATGTTATCTAATGTCCATAATTGGAAATTAAAATAACCAAATATTTTTAATTAATACCACGACCTGGAAACGTCACTTACCAAAAATATGAAACATATTTTTCCCAGCTGACACCACCACCAGCATCACCTCTAATTTTAAAATTAGAGGTCGGGCGCTGACACTGGTAATCGCCCGAGAGAGGGCGATGGTAGTGGTGACGGCTGGGAAAAACATGCTTCATATTTATGGTTGTATTATCGTAGAATTAGTTTGATATTCATCCGTTCTTTCTGACGGACCCGGTCTTACATCATAAAAACTGATGGGACAAACCTTTTAAATATCTCTTCATACATGCATTAGAAAAAATTTAAGACCGGTTTTGGTTTATGTAAAATGAAATGGAAAAAGTGTCCAAAAATATTACAATTCCGATCAATATACAGAGAAAAATATGATTTGACTACGTTTTTATTAGCTTGTTTTTTTGTTCGTTTGCTTGTTTTTTTGTTCGTTTGTTTGTTTGTTTGTCCAGTACAAATCTTGTAAACGATTTTTAACTAACTTCCCGAGTGGCTAGTCATTTGAAACTTATAGAATAACTCAGAACACGATGACAATTCAATATTTGAATACTTTTAGCCATCTTTCAGCAGAATTTAATTCGTTTTCAGCAAATTTTGCTGTATGGAAAGTCCTCTGCCTCCACCTACGCTACCACCTCTGCTCGGCCATCACTGAATCATTGAGTGGAACTGATGTGTGAAGTGGCTGCAACTTTCTACCGCGGGGCGTGCAAAGGGCCTAAGTAATGGCCTAATTGCAAGGTTCGAACAAGTGATTCGTCCTACCCGTTCTAGTAGCAAGTACTATACTACTACAACTACAACTAGTTCAGAAAAAAGCAGCAAGTTATTTTATTTGTTTTGACATGTCCCATATTTATAAACTTCATTTTGGCAGTTTTCAAATTTATGATTTTTTATTTAGTCAACAGAAAATTTAAAAACATAGTATATAAAAAGTTAATTGAGAGTTTAAATAAGACGTAAAAAAAATTAACGTTATACGTCTTTCAAATGTCAAACTTATCGCGCATGCGTACGTATAAAATTATCGTACTGTGAAAAGACGTGATACTTTAGTCTGTCACTGTTGTCGTATCACTTTTTTCCTTTATTTTTTTACGTTATTTGTGTTTATTTTCTAAAATAAGACAAATTTAAAACAAAACTGTCAAAAAATATAAATATATCCTGATTAACGTATCCACTTCAATACGCCTAGTGTTAAATTTTAATTAAACTCAATTATGATAACATACGACATTTTGTTATTACGATAAAATTAAAGTATCACGACAATCAAAAATACGTTTTATTTAAACTCTCTATTTTTATCTTGGTTTTACTACTTAGATTTGAACTTAGATTTAATTTAAAAGAATAAATATATGATTGTATATAATTATAATTGAATTTTTATAAACTAACTGGATCAAGAAGTTAATCTAATATTTTACTACAAGCAAATAGAAGATGACTTGTCAAACCAGCCACGTGATAATAACTTTCACGTATTCATTTTGTAAAATATTTCACCAGGAAGTTAAAAAATATTTTTTGCGGAAGTTGATTTTTGTTAGCGATAAAAACAAAACTTACCGACATAACGGACAGCTGTTTACAATTGCAGGTGTTAGCGGCAGTGGGATTTCCTCGAACAGCTGACTTGGTAAAGGAAGCGACGTTCAACCTCTACAGACACAGACTACTCGATATTGTAATGCTGCGCTGGAAGGGGAGAACGCAGCGAGATGCGTACGCACTTAGCTTGTGCAGCCGACTGAATCGGAACCCAGCGGAGGTGTAGCGAAGGGCTTTATACTCTAACCACGTGTATTTATAGTCTGTGACTGCCAACATTACCTACAGTAACCTTCACTTTTACCTACTCCATCCTCATTACCTTCACGCTCTATTATCAACAATGACATACTATTACCTAACAGTGAATCCCATCACGTTATTATCCCTTATTTCTTTTGACATTATCACCACTTCAATCCTCCCTATATAGAATTAACTACCTAGGTTCCCATACTTCGTTACGCAACTTGATAGCTTTATAAACTTACCAAAAAAAGTTACAATTCTTAAGCAAATCAATATTGTCTACACCTTAGGTTACTAAAAAAAGGAACACAACAATATTGTCCCCATAATTCTATCATTTATATAATTGAGTAGTGTCCCGATGACGCACCTCGAAATTATTTGGTATTGCACCATAATGTACTAAAGCAACCATATTTATTTCAGTATAATTGCAAGATAAAAAGAATTTCTTGCAAGATAAAAATAACTTGAAGAGACTTTTTTTTGTCATAAATCGTAAATTTGAAACCTGTCAAAATGAAGATTATAAATATGGGACGTCAAAACAAATAAAATAACTTGCGGATTTTTTCCGAACTAACTTTCCATACAGCACATTGCTGAAAATGAATTAAATTTTGCTGAAAGATGGCTAAAAGTATTAAAATAATGGATTGTCATCGTTTTCTGAGCTATTCTAAAAGTTTCAAATGTCTAGCTACTCGGGAAGTTAGTTAAAAATCGGTTGCAAGATTTGTACTGGACAAACAAACAATCAAAATCAAGCTAATAAAAATTTAGTATAAATAAATTTGGTTTTTAAGACGATGTTGAACTCTATGTTTTAAATAATTTAACAATTTAACATTGTACGCTCATTTCTTTCTTTTTCACATGCACAGGAACATACATTAAATTGATATTTACACGTTATATCTTCGTAAGTGGTCATCTGATTTTTATGAAATAGAATGGTTTGTCGAAAGTAGCCGGCATATAGTACTAGATTAATTTTAACTGTCTGCGTTTCATCTAAAATATCAAAACAATTTTGACAAATTTGAAAAAACGGGGTAGAATTAAAAAAATATAGGTTTTTAAAGGCAGATAAAATCATTAAAATATAGGAAATATAAAACGAGGAATCTATGTGGTCACATGGAAGATAATTTATATTATAATAACATTTTTCGGATTGTTACATATTTTATTTATTTTTATTTATTTATTTAATTTATTTTTTTACAAATAACATACAATAATTATAAATTACAAATTCTTACATAAATAGTTATACAGTAGTTACAAATTAACATCAAAACAAGTCATAAGAGCCCCCAGAAGGAAATCCTTGAAACAGGAGGCTCGTGTTCACATATTTAATATCTAATATCATTCATTTTTGTTGTAAATGTAGTTTCATTTTATTTAATCTATTTATCTTAATTATTTAGTTAATTAATTATTATTATTTATTTTTTTAATTATTTATGTCATTACGAGTATATAGAGTTGTGCGGTTATAAATAAAAATAAAATAACTTTAAACATGTTATTTAGATTAGTAATCGAAAAGTAAATCAAATAAGTATATAAAATAAGTACATAAAATAAGTATATAAAATAAGTATATAAAAATACTTAACAATAATAAATATATGGAAAACCAAAAAAGTTCATACATCATACATGAATCATATAAATGCTATATTTCTTGTGCATCTACCGTTGATAGCCAATTGTTTACTTCTTTTTTAAACTTATTGTAGTATTTTATATCTACTATGTTCCTTGTGCATTCTGGCAAGAGATTATACAAATTTGGAGCTACAACACTGGCATGCCTCTGTAGTAAGTTTGTATTGCAGGTAATATTAGTAACTTTTTTATTAATTTTACTTCGAGTTTCATAGCTATGATTTATATGTTGTTTGTCATTTTTGAAATAATTTAGTAGCACTGATTTCTTAAATAATTGTGATATTTTAAAAACAGGAAAATCTGAAAATAATTGATTTGTCGGGTATAATATAGGTTTTTTGAGGATGGTTTTAATGATCGCTTTTTGTACAATTTCAAGAGGATATAAGTTAGATGGATAAGCAGAACCCCAAGCTATGATTCCATAGCTCAGTATAGACTCTACTAGAGCATAATATACTTGTCTCAAAATATCCGCTTCACAGAATTGCCTTATACATCTAAAGTAGTATAAAAATTTTCTTGATTTTTTACAGAGTGAGTCTATATGGTGTTTCCAGCTTAATCTATTGTCTATAATTACACCGAGATATTTAATATATTCTGTACTCTCAATTGAAGGACAGTTACACTGATTTATATTATGATTTAAAGAACATTTACAATCATGAATTTTTATGTTTTTAGTAAGATTAGGTTGACCGGATTTTTTGTGTGAAAAGGTAATAAATTTAGTTTTTTTAGTATTGAGATAGAGTAAATTTGAATGCAGCCATTTATTAACTAGTTTAAGTCCTTCTTCGGCATTCTTAACTGCCTCCTCCCAGCTGTCCCCATAAAACAATAAACACGTATCATATCACGTATCATATTTTTGAATATTCGGAAAACTAACGTTCTAGATAGATTTTACAACTTGTAAGGAAATACCAAGTTTAGCATCAAAATGCAAAATGTTTTATTATTGCAAATAAATCAACATAACATTAGCTTATTAACAAAACGAGGGATCTGTACTTTACTCGTCTAGTCTATGTGTAGTGCATGAGAGTGAAACATGTCCCAATTTTCTGGTATTCCAACAAGATAAGTCAGTATTTGGACATAGGTTCCAGGTGAGAACACTGACCGCAAGGCTACGCTAATCCTTCCATATGTTTTTAAGACGTTGAAATTAATGATCTGTAGTACTTAAAACTCAAACAATTATTATAATAATATTCGGCACAATAATCTGTAATGGTGTGCTTCGCTACGGAGTGATATATTAATTTGATAAGTTTATAAACTACCTATTATCAAAAAAACATTATTTTACTATGCGAGAATATCTAGATTCTATCCTTCCCACACATACCCCTCCTCTTTGATAAGATAATTTGAAAATCATCTTAAATTTACCCCCCTCTTAAATGTAAATATGATAAAAGTGTACATACAAATATTTACTGTGCTCTTAAAGAGCTTTTCAACGATATGCATCACGAAGGGTATCTATGGTATCCTCATTACCTTCACGCTCTATTATCAACAATGACATACTATTACCTAACAGTGAATCCCATCACGTTATTATCCCTTATTTCTTTTGACATTATCACCACTGCAATCATCCCTATATAGAATTAACTACCTAGGTTCCCATACTTCGTTACGCAACTTGATAGCTTTATAAACTTACCCAAAAAAAAGTTACAATTCTTAAGCAAATCAATATTGTCTACACCTTAGGTTACTAAAAAAAGGAACACAACAATATTGTCCCCATAATTCTATCATTTATATAATTGAGTAGTGTCCCGATGACGCACCTCGAAATTATTTGGTATTGCACCATAATGTACTAAAGCAACCATATTTATTTCAGTATAATTGCAAGATAAAAAGAATTTCTTGCAAGATAAAAATAACTTGAAGAGACTTTTTTTTGTCATAAATCGTAAATTTGAAACCTGTCAAAATGAAGATTATAAATATGGGACGTCAAAACAAATAAAATAACTTGCGGATTTTTTCCGAACTAACTTTCCATACAGCACATTGCTGAAAATGAATTAAATTTTGCTGAAAGATGGCTAAAAGTATTAAAATAATGGATTGTCATCGTTTTCTGAGCTATTCTAAAAGTTTCAAATGTCTAGCTACTCGGGAAGTTAGTTAAAAATCGGTTGCAAGATTTGTACTGGACAAACAAACAATCAAAATCAAGCTAATAAAAATTTAGTATAAATAAATTTGGTTTTTAAGACGATGTTGAACTCTATGTTTTAAATAATTTAACAATTTAACATTGTACGCTCATTTCTTTCTTTTTCACATGCACAGGAACATACATTAAATTGATATTTACACGTTATATCTTCGTAAGTGGTCATCTGATTTTTATGAAATAGAATGGTTTGTCGAAAGTAGCCGGCATATAGTACTAGATTAATTTTAACTGTCTGCGTTTCATCTAAAATATCAAAACAATTTTGACAAATTTGAAAAAACGGGGTAGAATTAAAAAAATATAGGTTTTTAAAGGCAGATAAAATCATTAAAATATAGGAAATATAAAACGAGGAATCTATGTGGTCACATGGAAGATAATTTATATTATAATAACATTTTTCGGATTGTTACATATTTTATTTATTTTTATTTATTTATTTAATTTATTTTTTTACAAATAACATACAATAATTATAAATTACAAATTCTTACATAAATAGTTATACAGTAGTTACAAATACTCCATCCTCATT
>KZ652710.1:165092-179603 GCA_001010745.2 Gerris buenoi | reverse complement strand
ACTAATTTGATGTTTATTTAATAAAAGTAACTGTTTGTATCGAGTTTTTTTTGTGAATATCAATTAACTGATTTAAGTGATTATGACGAATATGAGGAGTATAAAACGCCTCTCGAAATAATAATTCGGAACAAAATACAACTAATGAATTAATGTCATCTTTATCAAAAGAGAAATACGAACTTACATACAGAAAGTTTTTTTTCTGTATTTATTATTAAAATCTAACAATCGTAGATAAAGTGCGGTACGCAACTCGTGCGAAAACGGCATTTTGCATTGGTCGTGTGGTTTTACTACCCTCGCTGTCGCTCGGGTGCAAACTCCACACTCGCATGCAAAATGCTACTTTCCACACTCGACGCGTAATGTACTATTATCTATGATTGATAGGAAATATAAACATCTATCCTATCACTTTTTAGATGCGTAGAACGTGATTCTTTACGTACTTCTATTTATTGCGTATGGTCGTCTCATAATTCCTCTTTTCTTCCGCTCTAGTGCGGTAAAAAAGAAGAATTCTTCACCTTAACTCACGATTAGCAAGTTTGTTTACATGTAACAAAACTAATTTGCTGTTTGTTTAATAAAAAGTAACAGTTTATATAGTTTTTTTGGTGAAAATCAATGAGTGATTTTAGTGATTATGATGAATATGAGGAGATTAATACGCCTCCCGAGATAATTAATTCGGAAAAAATATACCTACAACTAATGAATTAATGTCTTCTTTATCAAAAGAGAAATACGAACTTACATATCTGTATATCGGAGGTAAAGGGTACTATCTCCATTTTTTACGAAATTGAGGTTTTAACAGTTTCCTATTATTTTTATTTTTATTTTTTTTTGCTTTTTTAGAGGTACAAGGTACTATGTTCTCAGTCTAAAAATCACGGATTTAGCCAGTTGGAAAAGGCACTATGAACCAACATGCTGGGGAGGTAAAGAGCACTATATGGACATGTAGCTGTTTACCTCCAGAGAATTAAGAATAAGTTAGCTCTATGTCCAGATAGTGCCCTGCCCTATACCCACTCCACATAGTAAAAAATTAAAGTACAAAACTTAAAAAATAATGTCATTAAAAAAATCATTAAAATAGCTCTCCCGAAAAATTTACAATTTGACGCATTGTGCCCTTTACCTCCGATATACAGGTATAGGAAGTTTATTACATTTGTTTTCTGTATTTATTATTAAAATCCAACAATCGTAGATAACGTAAGTACGGTACGCAACTCGTGCGAAAACGGCATTTTGCTTTGCTCGTGTGGTTTTACTACCCTCGCTATCGCTCGGGTGCAAACTCTACACTCTCATGCAAAGTGCCACTTTCCGCACTCGACGCGTAATGTACTATTATAGGTTTGTGCAATCTTTAATCACAAAATGTATTACATTTACAAACTTATACAACCTTAAATACCGAATGTATAATTTATAGGTTTTTAATACCTTCCTATCTAAACAGATTATCGAACATTTTTATTTAATAAACTTACAAAAACTNGGTGGTTGGAGGTGGTTAGAGGTGGTTGGAGGTGGTTAGAGGTGGTTTAAGGGTGTTAGAGGTGGTTAGAGGTGGTTGGAGGTGGTTGGAGGTGGTTAGATGTGGTTAGAGATGGTTGGAGGTGGTTAGAGGTGGTTGGATGTGGTTAGAGGGGGTTAGTCGGAACAATAGTTTTAAAGGTATAGGGTCGAGGATGTAGAGTAAATTTCAAAAAATATAACATCAAAAGTAACAAGTTGCTGTATAACACTTCACAACTGTTACTGTTACTGTTATTGTATCGGTTGTTATATTAAAATAAATGTATTATGCCTTTTAGATTTTTGGGGTTCTATGTATTAACGAGTAGACAGGTCCAACACAGTCCTACCAACAAAACAACACCTAATACAAACCAACACAGTTCTACCAACAGAACAACACCTCCGACTTAATCTCGTTTATAATCTTCTGTAATCCTACATTACAGATACAAAATCTACTTTTGTTTCTATACAATTAACTTTTTCTTTGTTTTCTTTTTCTGTTTGTTTCATTCATGTTTCGTTTTTCATGATTGAACAATTGAAGTTTAGTTTGAAAAAAAAAAAAGAAGTTTCAAAGTTTAAAAAATTGAACAAGAAAATAATTGAGACTAGATACGGATTCAATAATGTTAGAATGTCTTTCGGTTGTCCCATTCAAAAAAATACATAAATACCTCACGATATTTTTTTTTCTATCGACACTTTAACAGAAAAGAAGACATGATTGCGTGTTGGATCCAGAAGAAGTTACAGTATGAAGTTATTTCGAAGTCAAAACACGACGAGGGGTTTTTAGAGGAACGTAGTTTATTGTTGAGGAGAATGTTTGTGTGTGTGTATTGTCCTAGATGTTAACCTAGGGTATATAAGACCAGTTGACTCCTGCAAGCTTATGAATAAATTGGATTATTGCACAATTTTCTATTCATACTCCCTTTTGTGTGTTTTTTTTTAAAAAGTTAGGTCTTACAGTAAGTCGTCTTATTCGTTATGTCCTTTAGTATTTTTTATTTCACTAAGCCCTCTCCAAAAAAGAAAAAAAAAATTTGGTATATGCATCTTAAAGTGGGTGGTTATAAAAATAGGGGAGAAAGAAACCAAAAAAAAAAAAAAATAAAATGCATAAATGAATCAGAGCGTAAGAAGGGTTCATTTTTTTTTAAAGTAAAAATCATTTATTCAACAAGTAGGGTCAGAGGTCAGTTTTATGTTATAATAGTTTTGGCTTTTTTCTCTTAAGTTTGACAATAGCTAAGATTTTTTTAAATATATATAAGATCAAAGAATGGCACTTGACTTTTATGAAGTTGTAAAGTATATAGCACTTAAAAATGCAATGATCCGACTTACAAAGTAGAACAAAAAAAATTTTCTCTCGATTGAAAAGTTTTTTGGTTTTTTATAGATGACCACAGGATTTAATTTCCTCCTGGAATTATAAGGTGGTTTAATAAATAAAGAGGGATCACATAAAAGTGGTTTCGATGTATAAGTGGTTCTATTCTTTGTTTGATCTTATGCACTTCATCGACCACATAAGAGGATCGGCAGAAATACAATTAAACGGGGCTTAATTGTTTATTATTAATGTGCCGTACAGAAGTGTTTTTAGGAATCTGGTATAACTTAAGATATGGGGTAAGCACCTTGAACTACGCATTAGAGGTTCGTTATGCTTAGCATTTTTAACTTTAAAGTCCTCTAAAATAAATAAAAATAAAAATATTTGTAACTTTACAACTTGGTGCATATAGACTTCCGCGATTTGGCTCAAAATAATAACAGTATTCACGAAGGGTTTAAAGTCTGACGTTTCGCTTCCACTACTGGAAACATCTTCAGGGGTGTGGCGCTTCGTGATTTTTAACTCTTTGCAACATATTATATCGACGCATATCGTTTTGATCAAAAAATATCCTGAAGATGCTTCCGACTGTGGAAGCGAAACGTCGGATTGCATCGGAAAACCTTGTTATTTTAAAACTTCATAATTATTTACATATGAGTCGTCTAGTTTCAAAACCAGCCATCTGACGAAAAATTGAAAAACTGTTTTTTTGTTTTAATGTGTTCTACATGAAAAGATCTACCTGTAGCAGCAATATTAGTTTCAAAAGAGGCCTTCTTCCATAAGTAATTTGAAATAAAAGTCAAGGGTTAGTTTCAAAACCAGCTATCTGCTCAGTGTTCTCTCTTTAATTCTCTTACGTTTATAATTTTATTATATATTTTTTTTTCTTTTTAGTTATAANTTATTTATTTATTTTTTTTTTTACTAATTCCCATGTTTTTTAAAATTTTTATTGTGAATGGTATTTAGCTTTTGTCTTTAGAGGATGTTGGCTTTAATAAAATCCGTAAGTCTAAATTTAGCATATTAAGCAAGCTGTTAATTTCAGAAGTTTTACATGTTCATACATAATTATATTTTGTAAATAACTTCGAATCTATTTCAAACTGTCCAATAGAACAATTAGAATGTGAAGATCTCTAAAGATATTTTTTGTTTTTATATTTACAAAATAAAACGTAGAGATCATGTTAGGGACAATTTAAATTGTTTTTTGAATTACGTAAATCTGTCGAATCCTTCCCGAATAGAATAATTTTCCTGTTTCTATGTTTTCTTTATTTCTTCTTGGGTGAGAAAGTAAAAAAGGGAAGGACGAAGGATTCTTTATTAATCCAATCCTTCAAGGATTAAAAAAGAAGGATGTAAAGAAGAACCGAGAGATACTGTAAAAGAGAAAAAAAGGTTTTGAAGATTATAGAACTCTCTCTCCAACTTCCTCTAAGAAAATATCTAAATTAATCTGATGGGAAATTATAAATAGATCGATTTGATAATGAAATGTAGGGTTCAAATTCCAATTCGAAACTGGTTTATGCGGCACGTATGCGACAACTTTTAGTTTCAAAGCCATTCTATTATCGAAATGGTTATTAAATCCCCCATTTCGGTTTATAGGACAATTAAAATTAATTCGATTGAAGGTTGCCCGAAGTATTTTGTACATGGGTAAACCCTGCACAAAACTCGAAGGACTAAAAAGTGAATTAGAACTTCAGGTAGGTCCTGGATGTCTTGAAAGGATTTTTATTTTTTTTCCTATTCTCTTAATATTACAAAGGATACCTCTACGAAATTATGAGGATGTTAAAATGAAACGAATGTTATGTTTTATATAGGAGAAGGACAAGGAAAGCGTTAGTAGATGGTTTTTTGGTCTAGCCGTTTGTAATTAAAGTTTTAGTGAGGGAAGGTTAACACGGGTTATGTCCGTGGAAAAGGTTATTTAACGAAGACTTTGCCGCGTAAATCCTTTAAGAGCGCGGGAATTCACTTGGGGAGTCTGAAGGTCCAATCACGTTCAGACATCTTCCCGGCTACATAAAAACCACAAGCCGACGTTCGCTCAAAGACAGTCTTCTGATTAGAAACAGCACCAAGGTAGCTCCAAGTGTCATAACTTCTATCGAGACTCTGAAGTGACAATCTGACTGACAGATCAGAAATGGAACGATCGGTTGAAGTGTTCTGCAGATATGAAAAGAATTTCAATGAGACAGCATCATCTCATCCTTTTTCAAATCCAATATAGTCGAGTGAACCAGAGCTTTAACTCTTCTCTTAAAAAATTATACATCTCTTTTGTTGTCAATAATGTCCAACAAGTCGTAAATAATTATAACCATAACGATATCGTCCATGAATTACTAAGTATAATACTACATATAGAAGAAGTGTCACTGATAACATTGAAAACAACTTTGGTTGTGATCCTTATCCGCATTCTAAAAATTCATTTTTGTAATTTGTGACGTCATAACTCTAAAATTATTTGCCTTCGGTTTTATAATTTAATTTTTTATTTAATTATAATTATTGATAGTCAGTTTAGTTTATTGTAATATTTTNACTAAAAATAAGTTGAACAAAGTACAATTATGTAAGAACGGAATTTCTTGTTTTATGATTTTGTAGCAACTTTGTTGTTTTACACAAGTATGGGTTCCAGTTAGGACCTTGTTTTTTTAACGTTTTTAAATTCCAAATTATTAGTAGTACGGTCATTTTAAACAAAAAAGGGCTGTTTACAAGAACGTCACACAAGCAAGAGACTTTGTACAAATTATCTCTGGGGCATCCTGATTTTCCTATAAGTCCCCGAAAAGATGCCGCCTTAGGTTATAAATAATTTTCTAACCTTCACCTTTTGACAGATTTGACTACAGTTTCTACAGAAATACACTAGGTGCGCTCTCACGATCCCAGAATTTAGTGTGTCCTACAGGGATCAAAACCGTATTCAATCCGTATTGAATCTAGGTTTCAACGGACACTTTGGATCCTAATACTGTATTCAATCCGTATTTAAACATCATGGAAACGTAGTGATAGTGAGAATAAAGTGTCTACTGTTTATAATTCCTATGTTTATTATAATGTTTTGAAGAAATTCGAACCAGAAAGAGCTCATTATAAAGTTAAAAACTGTATTTCTATACTTTACCTGTTAGAGATATTTCTGATCTCTTCTAGAAGTAGGTGTTGGGCAGCCTTTAAGATGCGCAGTTATTACTTAAGAACTTAATATATAAAGTAGTTTCTCAGCTAATTCTGAGGTTTCAAATGTATGATGCAAGTTATAGCGGTCGATCAACTGAAATGTGGACTACTCTGACTTGTCAAAAGAATTGTAAAGCACTTATAAGTTGCAGTTGGAAATTTAGAGCGATAGAAGTAAAAATAGAATACATTTGACAATAATAGGTTGTAAAACCATAAAATCAATTAAGTATACGAAATAGAACGCAAGAAAGCTATTAACCACACTAATTGGCCGACTATTCTTCTGTTTTTACTTTAAAATAGAAAAAATATCAGAGATATTAGTTTCTTGGAGTGCTCTTCTCTCCGCTTCCTTTATCCTATTCCAGTTCTGACAATTCTGACTAATTTTGAGTTCCGCTAGAGGAAGTTGTGTGAATTTTATGCATTTTACTCTTCTTCGCGACGATCCATGTTTTCCTGTGCATGCAAATTATCCAGAGTTGAGCTTTTTTTTTTACCCAGAATCGTTGATGGCGGATGCTCGTAAAACATCCATAACTACTGTGACGTCACCTTGCTTTTTTTTCATGGGTCATTCATGGGGTCATTGACGGCAAAGAATTTACTTTTTTATGTGGATTCTATGCTTTTTTTAAAATATATATAAGTTATGGAATGGTTTAAGATTAAGAGAGATGATGTACCAGGTCAAAGCGCTGCTTAATAAGTTTTATCTGCTAATAAACACCATAAATCTGTAAATCTCAACACTAAAAATAATTTTTAAGTTTTTTGTAGTATTCATACTACGGAACGTTTAATTTTAATTTAAATCAAATTATAATTACAGGAGAGGTCCGTGGTTCGAATCCCGGTGCTGAAGTCTATTTTTCTTTTTCTGTCTCCCCTTGTAAATAGTAATTATAATTTGATTAAAACTAAAAATAAGTTGAACAAAGTACAATTATGTAAACGGCATTTCTTGTTTTATTATTTCGTAGCAACTTTAAAACTTTATTCTTCTTCACAAGTATGGGTTGTTCCAGTTTGGACCTAGTTTTTTTGGATTTAATCCCAATTTATTAGTTGTTTTGACTGAGAATTAATGGTATAACTTCATGATTATGACTATGAGAGGTTAATAATAAATAACACAAGAGTATTGAGTCAAAATTCTTATATTAAAATATCCAAATTACATATACCATCTTCAGTGCTAAGAGTTAACATAGTGAGTCTGTGTTAGTGTTAAGAGTTGAGTGTTAACATAGTGAGTCTGTGTTAAGAGTTAACATTGTGAGTCTGTGTTAAGAGNCCGCTAGAGGAAGTTGTGTGAATTTTATGCATTTTACTGTTCTTCGCGACGATCCATGTTGTCCTGTGCATGCAAATTATCCAGAGTTGAGCTTTTTTTTACCCAGAATCGTTGATGGCGGATGCTCGTAAAACATCCATAACTACTGTGACGTCACCTTGCTTTTTTTTCATGGGTCATTCATGGGGTCATTGACGGCAAAGAATTTACTTTTTTATGTGGATTCTATGCTTTTTTTAAAAATATATATAAGTTATGGAATGGTTTAAGATTAAGAGAGATGATGTACCAGGTCAAAGCGCTGCTTAATAAGTTTTATCTGTTAAAACACTATAAATCTATTATAAATCTCAACACTAAAAATAATTTTTAAGTTTTTGGTAGTATTCATACTACGGAACGTTTAATTTTAATTTAAATCAAATTATAATTACTAATTAATTATATAGAGAGGTCCGTGGTTCGAATCCCGGTGCTGAAGTCTATTTTTCTCTTTGTCTGTCTCCCCTTGTAAATAGTAATTATAATTTGATTAAAACTAAAAATAAGTTGAACAAAGTACAATTATGTAAGAACGGAATTTCTTGTTTTATGATTTTGTAGCAACTTTGTTGTTTTACACAAGTATGGGTTCCAGTTAGGACCTTGTTTTTTTAACGTTTTTAAATTCCAAATTATTAGTAGTACGGTCATTTTAAACAAAAAAGGGCTGTTTACAAGAACGTCACACAAGCAAGAGACTTTGTACAAATTATCTCTGGGGCATCCTGATTTTCCTATAAGTCCCCGAAAAGATGCCGCCTTAGGTTATAAATAATTTTCTAACCTTCACCTTTTGACAGATTTGACTACAGTTTCTACAGAAATACACTAGGTGCGCTCTCACGATCCCAGAATTTAGTGTGTCCTACAGGGATCAAAACCGTATTCAATCCGTATTGAATCTAGGTTTCAACGGACACTTTGGATCCTAATACTGTATTCAATCCGTATTTAAACATCATGGAAACGTAGTGATAGTGAGAATAAAGTGTCTACTGTTTATAATTCCTATGTTTATTATAATGTTTTGAAGAAATTCGAACCAGAAAGAGCTCATTATAAAGTTAAAAACTGTATTTCTATACTTTACCTGTTAGAGATATTTCTGATCTCTTCTAGAAGTAGGTGTTGGGCAGCCTTTAAGATGCGCAGTTATTACTTAAGAACTTAATATATAAAGTAGTTTCTCAGCTAATTCTGAGGTTTCAAATGTATGATGCAAGTTATAGCGGTCGATCAACTGAAATGTGGACTACTCTGACTTGTCAAAAGAATTGTAAAGCACTTATAAGTTGCAGTTGGAAATTTAGAGCGATAGAAGTAAATAATTCGGTGTGTTTCCTTGAAGCGTATAAGGAAGGCTGCTGTATAGAGTTGTAGTCGTGTCCACGGTGTCGTTTTATTCTCATAACTGATTTCTTGTTACCCTTGTGCAGGTTTTTGTTTTTCGTCTACAAGGTTCTTTGTCGCCCAGTTTCCAGATCTCAGAGAGAAACAAGTTAAAAAAAAAAAAAAACCTAAAAGGGACAATTGAAATAAAAAGCAGTTTCAAGTAGAATCCACTGTTTACAACAGGACTCGAAAAAAACGAAATCACAGGAGGGGAGAAGCGATATTTCAAGTCGGGTCTTCCGTGAGAAAAAACAAAAAAACATATGGGACGATCGTGTAAACAATCGGGCGCGACCTCTGTCGAAGAGTCTCATTACGAATGTGAAGAGAGCGGAGCCAAGGTTGTAGGGTCGTGCGACTTAACGAGGTCGCATTGTGTTAACCCAGGTTAGGTCTGGGGTCGAGGCTGTACTGCGCGACCAAGTTTGCAAATCAAGTCCGAGCGGGGTACTTGCGGCCGCGGAGCCTTCAAACGGAGAAACCTTCCGAGGAGGTCGTTAAGGAAACTCGGGGGTCGCCTCCGCCTACAGGCGAACAAGAAGAAGAAACCACTCGCTCGAGAGTCGGACGAAGAGAGGGAAAAATAAGATAAATAAAAATTAAAAATAGTATAGGGAGCTATATCGCTCCTTGGGAGATTCCCGGCCGTGGCTTTTCTTTCCTTCTCGCTCGGCGTATAATGTAGGGTACTTGGGAGGCAAGAAAAAGGGGAATAAGAAATACCTGCTTAGGCACTTGCCTAAAGGAGAAGCACTACCACAGTGTACATACCAGGTAGGATTCCGAACCCCGAGATGAGAACCGCCAAACACATTCCTCTACCTACTCGCACGTACCCCGACCACACGATGTTAGGACTTGAGAAAGAAACTTGATCCCAGTAATAAGTCCCTTTAACTTGACTTTCTCATCCCACTGCTTACTACTGCCACGTTGTAATCAAACATGAATTATACAAGTTTATATTAAACTGAAAAAACACCGACAGACTTACTAAATCAACTACACAGTCGTATAAAAACACAAGTCTCTTAACTTGCTCTAATTGGACTTGAAATAAAAACAACAATAAATCAACCAAATCAATTCTTAATTATTATTAAAGAAATGGGGAAAGGACCGCCGCCAAAAATTTACTCATGTGTGCATCAATGTAAAATTGGTGTACTTTAGTGTACATGTAACATTGGTATAATTAGATGTACATCAGTGTAACATTGGTGTCATTAGATGTACATCAGTGTAACATTGGTGTCATTAGATGTACATCAGTGTAATTTAGAATTAATGCCATCTTTATCAAAAGATAAAGATGAACTTACGTACAGGAAGTTTTTACTGTATTTATTATTAAAATCTAACAATCGTAGATAAAGTACGGTAATTTGAAAACTGCATTTAGTATTGCTCGTGTGGTTTTACTACCCTCGCTGTCGCTCGGGTGCAAACTCCACACTCACGTGCAAAATGCTACTTTCCACACTAGACGGTGTAAAGTACTATTACATTTTTCTTTATTTGTTATAGTTTATACTTAAAATAAACCGACAAATATAGACTTATATTATATGTCTATAAATTTGTATATCCTCATACTGTGCTCTTATACATGACCACATAATGAGAGATCATACTGGCCTTTAGGATTCGTAAAATCTTTAATACAATAAACTTTTGAATGAGAGAAATAAATTAACATCTAAAATTGTTTTATTGCTGGGCTTTTCTTTTAGATTTCTCTAGAATTAGAACATCTGTTGTTGAGAGTGTAAAAAAAATACGAGGAAAAATGGTTCATAAAAACTGCAGAAGGGAAAAATATGTGGAGTGTAAGGGACATTCCTTCTTTTTTTTTAATCGTTAATGACAAATAACGCAGTTGAAAAAAAATGTCTACACGAACATGACATGGTTTTCATTCTCACATTATTACATACTTGTACATGCGTACATGGTAAAAAAGTACCTGTTACTTAACCCTCATAGAAAAAAGTACTCGACCATATGTTGGTGTAAAATTGACCCTTCGGTTGGGTTTTTCGGTCTGTGAGCGTGGGTGGAAACTTCCTTATTGAATGCCGCAAAAGAGGAAACGAAATTAGTGAAGAAATAAAGAAAATAGAACGAGCCCACATAAGGTTTCCTGTGGTACAAAGTCACCGGCCAAAGTCACTCAAAGTCCCCTCATCACCCCCCTCATGTCCGCAGTAATTCTTCTAGATCCTGTGAACCTTGTGAAGAAAGCCAACTTCTCGTCCTTTCAAAACTTAAAGCATGGAAGGTCTCAGTGATTAAGGACCTTCTTAAAGTTAAACTTACTTTGTATCCTTAACCCCTTATTTCTGATTTCCTTTTCACAACCCTTTTCTATATTTAAATGATTATTTTTTTTCTCGCAGGATGTGAATCCTTCTTCCTTTGTTCCACGATTCAATAATCTATTTGATTAGCGTTTTCATTTTCCCCTCTTTTTCTCATCCTTTCTTTTTTATCCTAAATTATACTTTTTGTATTTAACCACAGCCCCCTTCAACTTTTTGCTGGTCAAAAAGCGTTTTTTGACACTTGACGAAACAAGAACAAATGGAGGCGGATTCTTTCTTTTTGTTCTTTTTTTAATAGCACGGATTAATAAACATGGACATTACACAAATATCCAACATCTGTTGCATTTTAAGAAAAACAAAAATTAAGTAGTGAAAACAATTCCATTGTGTTTATCCATAGAGCGGATAAATCTTGACATGGGAAAATTGAATATAATGAAAGGTTCGTCTCCTTAAATACAATATCTTGCTTTATTCAATATAAAATTTAATAAAATGAAAATTTCAAATTCGAGTAAAAAAAAAAGTCCAGTCATGCACCATGACTTAATGAGCGAATTTTCAAAGAAATCTGCGTATTATTGGCTTATGATAATATAGGAAAATTTTGGTTTAGAATTTGGATGGGTAAAAAAAAAAAATGGTACACACGGGTACGGGATAAAAAAGTAAAAATAGTATTTACCCTTCAAGATGCACATCGTTGGGAAGCTCTTTAAGAGTACAGTAATTGTTGTTATATACACTTTTATCATATTTTCATATAAAAGGGGAGTAAAATGGAAAAAAACACGATTTTATGCTATTTTTGACCCTACATTGTCAAAATGTGACCCCTAAATGAACTCCAAAAATTCTGCCCGACGAAATCATCCTTTCTTTTGATATTATTGACATTTTAAAATTTGTTTGAAATTTTTAAGTGCATCCTAAGGGGAGATATCGTCTGGAGTGACACATATATACATTCATACATAAAAAATTGTGTTTTATGAATCGATTCAGAATTGCCTAAAACGGATTTCCATGGAAATTTTTTTCAAAAATTCGCATTACAAAACTTTTAAGCCATTGCAATAGCTTAATTTTCTTCGAAAATTCGCTAAAAAGAAAATGTCAAATTTTTGTTAAAAAACCTTAGAATAATACTATATATAGAAGGAGCATAGAATCAAAACAACAAGCAATTACTGATAAGGGACTGAAGCCAACTTTCGCCGAGGGGTTGTGTCCATTAGACCAGGGGACCAACAAAACAACACTCTTTTTTTTCATTTAAGCTGGAGAAGGTTGGCCACGCTTTAGTAACTATTCAAAGCCCGCTCACAAACGTCAAGAAAACAAGCCCTGCCATTGGTTATTGTTTACGTTTCACTCTGACGTCATTTTTTTCAACTCGCCCGTCATGATATAATAAACATTATTTTTAGCATATTTCAAACTAAAATAAGATAAAACACAAAAAAAAATATTACAATAAACTAAACTGACTATCAATAATTATAATTAAATAAAAAATTAAATTATAAATCCGAAGGCAAATAATTTTAGAGTTATGACGTCACAAATTACAAAAATGAATTTTTAGATCGCGGATAAGGATCACAACCAAAGTTGTTTTCAATGTTATCAGTGACACTCCTTCTATATATAGTATTATTCTAAGTAAAAAACAATCAAACAAATTTTAACAATCAACAATCAAACAAATTTTTTTAACAATCAAAATAATTTTAACAGATTAAAAAACAAAAACAAAAACGGGGGTAACAATTAAACAAATTAGACAATATTGGCTTGTAAAAGCATAAAATCAATAAAGTACGAGGATAGGATGTGAGGAAGCTTTGTGCCACACTAATTGGCAGTCTATTTTATCTTTTATTTAATAACTCGTGTTCTATACAATATTTTACGATAAAAAAATAAGCATCAAACCTGCACCACATATTAGCGTACATCACTGCATCAAAATTAATGGATCGTTGTGCCAGATTTATGCCTAAAGTAGTCATTGTGCCAGATTTATGCCTAAAGTAGTCGTTGTGCCAGATTTATGCCTAAAGTAGTCATTGTGCCTATTAGTCAGACCTATATCGCGCCGCGTCACACAGACAGGATCAGGGGTGCCCGTCTCCCCCAAGACACATGACGCAAATTCCCCCCCAAAACTGAGTAAACTCCCCCCCCCCTTTAAGCGGGGGGTTCGGAGGTCCTTCCCCGGAAATTTTTGTAAATTTTTTTAAAACGAATATGCCTTTTTTTCTAATGCTCTTTGATTCTTAAAATCCAGATTAAATTTTTTGCTTTGTTACGAGAGTAATTTTAACATTTTGTAAAGCTTTATTTATTTTGGAAAGTTTATTAGTTAATTGTTTTGCACTTTAATAATTAAGGCAAGGTGCCCTTCCCCTTCCCCCATACCCCCGCGCAAAAACCAAAATGTACAACTAATAAACAAAAAAATTCTCCGCGCCCAAGTAACAACAATTGTTTTGTCGTTACTTAGAATGTATCTTTAGGAAATGTTATACTGCAGTACAAAGTACAATATCTTACTGTACGTCATGGGTATCGTCTGCAGTTAATTATTAGGGATGTAGGGGGGGTCCGGGGGCCCTCCCCCGGAAAATTTTGAAAAATATGACCTCTTCTAACAGCGTTTTTATGCATTTCTGAGGTGAAATTGAATATGAGGTAAATGTAAAAAAATATGTATTAAAAATGTATGTTTTTCAATCAAAGATTATGTAAGATTGTCATCAAAAGTTGCTTCCGATCTTAACCAGGCCTTAGCCTTAGTGCATTGCTCTGAAATTTAAAATAAATTTGTCTTCGCTTACAAACACGTAATACTTTTACTTTTTTTTTAAATATCAATTTATCATTATGACCGTACCGTACATACATAATTTAATGTAAATTGAAACTTTATACTTCGAAAATTTAACAATACATTAAATTGTATTTATATATAGATTTAAAAATATCTCCCCCAAATTTTTCCAATCTACCAATTTTTTTTAATGGTGCTCTGGGCTGAAAAAGAAACAAATAAAACTATTAGTTTCTCTCTGTATTAGCAACTAGAGAAGTTTAAATATATTAATTTACGATTATTTAATATACTTAATGTTTCCTTGTCTTTTTGAAACTTATGCTTGGTATTAGTATTGTAGCTAGAGTTTTTGATTACTCATACTAAAACAAAAGGAAAGTGATAATGAAAAGATACAATTTAGAAAATACAACTTTTATTTTAAAAGCTAAGGTCGGTTTTGGTTTTCATGGTTTTTCATGGTTTTTCATTTTTTTTTTTTTTTTTTTTTTAAGGAAAA
>KZ652710.1:73199-84093 GCA_001010745.2 Gerris buenoi | reverse complement strand
TGATGCATATCGTTGAAATGCTCTTTAAGAGTACAGTAATTGTTGTTATGTACAGTTTTCATATTTTAATTTAGGAGGGGGTTTAATTTAGGATATTTGCAAATTATCTTATCAAAGAGGAGGGGGATATAAGTAGGAGAGATAAAATCTAGATATTCTCGCATAGTAAAATAATTTGTATGCTTTCCTGGTAGTTTATAAACTTATCAAATATAAAAACACTCCATAGCGAAGCACGGGTATCCAGCTAGTTTATTATAATATTTCGAAAAATGTACTATAGAACAAAAGTTACTTATAATTAATTTTTATTATTGTTCTATATGGTGTTTAAATTTTAAAATAAGGACAATTGAAATTGTAGAAAATGAGTACGCAAAGAACGAAAATACGAATGAGTCAAAATTCTGAAGATAAGTAAAAAAAAAGATTGTACAAAGATCTTTTCATATCACAATTAATATTTGTTGGTAGCTCGCATTCAACCTTAAACCGATTATTCTTCGCAAAAAGGACGCCCTGTCAAAATATTATGCAATTCAATGAATGTTGTTACCTTTTTGAAAACCTGAAATTCTGTTCCTGGATAAAAAATAAAATAAAATGAAACGTGAAAACTGGTTTTTGTTAACAAAGAATTTTCGACAATGAAACATTCGGAACAAGGAATTCAAATGATATCTGGTTTTTCCACAAAATTTGTTAAAAGGTTGCCGTCTTCCTTGTGTGAACTCGCGAACCCAGAGTATAAACTGGCTCAAAATCAACAAGAATACAAGTTTCTGGTTTCGTCTCCCCCTTTTTAAAAAACTTTTAATGCAAAAACCAGGGAATTCGCCTTTTGAAAAAAAAATCAACATCCTTTTTCTTGAAGGAAACAAAAAGGTTTTTTTATATTTTGACCATTTCAAAATATAAAAAAGGACTAAAAGTTATGTCCTTGCAAGTTCCATCATCAAAATGGTTAAAGAGGGGAAGAAATCAGGAAAGATTAAAGGGTTCCTGAGAAATAAGGGTTCCAGACCCTTTATGGGCTTTTAAATCCTGAATTTCCTGCTGTGACTTCCACATTAACATATATTTCTTCAAAAAAAAAAAAACCAAGTATTCGAGTAGGATATTGGGTGTATGTTGGATTTTAGGTGCAGATATATGTTGACACCAGAATTTAAAAACAGATTAGGGAAGAATTTAAAATAGTTAATAGTTAGTTTGATATGTTGGTAAATTTACACTTAACTGCTGGCAATGCAGCTCTCCAAGGATGTCAATTTTGATGCTTTAATCCTCGTTGAAAGCATCTGAAGTAAGCATGGGAATGTCAGCAACTTGAGATGTCTACATCATTAAACGTTATAAAAACACGCGTGGCGCAACGTTTCTTGTAATTATTTGAAGATTTGTGAGGTTTTAGAAACATTTACAACTGTAAACAGTACAATGGCTGCTAAAGTAAAACATCTCGTAAAGTAAATAGTACACGAGAAAATTGAAGACGTTTTGACGTAATTGTGATCATGAGAGACAAAACAAATTGTCTAACGAGTAGGTTTCTATTTCCAGGTGACGACGAGCAGTAAACAAATTATAAAAAGGTTTATTTTTAAAGGAATCAAAGGCTCGGAGCCGTCGGTGCAACAAGTGATTAGTGCCCGAGAAATTAATCATGGGCGGGGTCGGGGAAAATAACCGGGAGGTAAATGAGACTGAGATGAAGTAGGGACTTAACGAGGACCGCCGTAGATTACCGTCTTCGGGCCCACAGTCCGAGAATAGGAAACAAAAAATAAAGAATCAGTTTTAGTCAGTTCTCCGACCAGTCAGGTGATTGGTAAGGTAAACTGAAGCCACGTCGGTAGGTGAGACGGGAGAAGACGCAACACTCGTTGTTGAGTCGCAACGTCCGTCAGCTGATGGAGAAGGAAAGAAAGTGTTTTAAGTCAGCTGAGTGAGGTATAGAAGGAGAAAGGAGAACGCGTCGAGAAGTACCGCCCGGGTACTGCATTCCTTATAATCTTTCCAGTCAATGGCGAGAAGGACGAGGTGAGACGATCCGGTACTTCTCCCCGGGGCGGGGTGCCAGACCCACGGCTCTCGGGCCGGTTCAATGGAGGGGCGAGCGAGAGAGAGAGAGACCCTCGCCTCGGTCGGCCTCTTTAGTCGAGCGACGGAAAGAGGTTGGCACGACGTCTCTAACCTTCCGGAGAACGGTGCGGTCGAGAAAGAGAGCGTTCCGAAAACCATTTCGGTATCCTTATACCTCCGAGGTCTTGGGAGCCTTCAATGGTCCGGACGAGAAATCCGAGAGGATCACGCGGTAGTGGGAAGAGGTTGGAGAGAAGGTGGCGAGAAGGTCTCAATGGTAATGAGGGACGCCACCGTCTCTCACAACAGGTCTCTCTGGAATGCGCTCGGGTCGTGCTTCTCAGTCGCCTTTTTTTACGACGCCGGCTTCTCCCCCGCCCTCAGCGCCACTGGCGGCCACCTCCGACCCAACACTATCGTATTCCCTTCCATGTCTTGTGTTACACATTTACCATATTTATAATATATTTAATAATGTAAACGCTTATTTTTTTTACTCGAAAAGATCCCGATCGCGTCCTGTAAATCAGTCGATGCTTATCTGTGAAAAATTTTTCGGGTAACCCTGGGGTTTTGGGTTCGCTTCTTCCCGTATTTTTTATCGAAGGGCCCGAAGCCGCGAAGGATGTCGACGTGGACCCTCTCCTTTCTCGATAATTTGATGAAAACGTCGTTGGATCGTAAAAGACTTAAGAGATCGACGAACTCCCGAATCGACTCGGGTGACGGGGTTAGACTCCCACCCCTGCGACTTTACGGGAGGTCGTGTTCCCGCCTCGTCCTCATTGGTCAGGCCGATTTGAAATATCTTATTATTTAACGAATAAAACAACTCTGATCCTGAACAAGGACCCCCGAATAAATCTGGCATTCGGTTATTTAAAACCGGCTGCAGCATGACGCGCATTCATCGAAACGTCATCACTCCTTCCCAATCCTTTTAATTATTCAGAATAGAATATCCAGACCTGAGTTTTCCATTCACCAGTATATTCTTTATCAATATCTTTTTAAATATTTACTAGGGAAGTCAGTGTTTAATTAAAGACCGCCCTACTTAGTTCTTCCGATGGACGGTCCGAAAATAAAACCGATATCTCCATTATTTTATTTGACTAGATTAACATCATGCAGATTACCATTGAATCTATAATAAAAGACTTCCCAGCACGTGAACAACGGCTGCGAAGATGCGTCTAATCAAACATGAAACTAACCTCCAGAAAAACAACTTAAACCATTCTTGTGGGCGATATCTCCAATGATTAAACTGTTTCATAATTCAATGGGTATCAAAGACAAAACAATGACTAATCATCTTTGAAATAAACCATATTATAAAATTATGCTCAACATGCAATTCAATATAAATATTCCACTATCGAAATAGAAACAATAAAAATAATCGCGGTAACTACTACTACAACCAATTCCAAAAAGTAAGTTGCATTCATGGATTTCCATTCAACTATGCAGATGATTCAATGAATTATGCTTTCAGTACAAGCTTGCAGATGATACAATGAATTATGCTTCCAGTTCAACCATGCAAATTAAAATGAATTATGCTTCCAGTTGAAGCTTGCAGATGATACATTGAATTATGCTTCCAGTTCAACCATGTATATGATTCAATGAATTATGCTTTCAGTACAACCATGCACATGAAAATGAATTATGCTTTCAGTGCAAGCTTGTAGATGATACAATGAATTATGCTTCCAGTTCAACCATGTACATGATTCAATGAATTATACTTTCAGTACAACCATGCACATGAAAATGAATTATGCTTCCAGTGCAAGCTTGCAGATGATACAATGAATTATGCTTTTAGAGGAACCATGCAAATGACACAATGAATTATATTTGTTTTATTACTGAGTAGGCAATCTTATATTTTGGAACACCACCCTCCCTTATTTCGTTGCAAGTTTATTCAATTGTCTCCTATTTTACTGGTACTTTGGTAGGGTCTTTGAGGGGGTAATGAACTAATAGAGTAGTAATTTAATAAAAACATTAATGCAGGTTATAAACAGGATTAAGATTGCTGTACTTAAAAATTTGATACAAGTAAAAAAATTATCCGATGACATAAGAAGAGAGTTCAATTTACTATCGCTTATTAATTAGAAATAATTCCTATCCTTATCAATACTACGATTGTTTATTTTATCGTTATTCTTATATAGATTGCTATTGTTTTAAAAACGCAGTCAATCTAAATAAAACGCATTTAACACATACTATAAATAGTCACAATGAACCATAATTAATGTCCTCTTGCAAGGAAATGTGTTTTTTCCTTTTTACTGCACAAATTCTTAGATTGCGCACATCTTCATGTATAATTTTGAGACAGACATTTTTTTATGGTTTAAAAATGCACTAATAATACCCGTATTCAAAGTAAGTACGAGGAGACTGTATAATGAAAACAATTAGCTCATTTTATTATTAAAAAACTCATATATATCTTTCACTTCTTTATGTCGTTTTTTCCCCCTGTGGGAGTCCCATAAAGATATGATATGTGATGATAAACACTCACTATCTTTCCCCATAAATGTCTCTAAAGTAAATTAACTACCATGTTATATGGACTTTCTTAATGGTTTTACACATTCATAAGATTTAAAAAAAATAATAATTTAACACCCTTTGTACATTATATATCACAATTTGATATCTTGAAATACACAAGTGTTATTTGCGACAAAACATATCATAATTTGATATCTCCGTTTTCCATTTGATATTTTAAGAATTTGGATCAATGTGTTTCCTATGTTTAACTGTTACCTTAGGTCCAAAATCCATAAGAAAATAATCAAATTGATGAAATAAATTACTTTTACCTCCAGTAGGGTAAAAAAGTTATGATTTTAAATTAGTTTAGAGGGACTAAAGCAGGTCTTTTCTTCCCTGAATCAAAAAGTAGGAAGAAAAAGTAAAAAGTAGGAAGAAAAAGTAAAAAGTAGGGCGAAAAAGTAAAATAGGGCGAAAAAGTAAAATAGGGCGAAAAAGTAAAATAGGGCGAAAAAGTAAAATAGGGCGAAAAAGTAAAATAGGGCGAAAAAGTAAAGATTGCAACTTAATTATTTTATAAATAGTAGAAAATGAATGGTTAATGTAATGAAGATGAAATCAGGTTGGCGTCACTGCTTTTATGACCATGTTTATCTATGTTTATAACCTGCATCAAAGTAACCTTCTATTTGAGTTTAATTCCAATTCTAATTTGTTTTTAATACTGAATCTCTAATATCTGCTATTAAAAGTGTTAATAATTATTATTATTTATTAAAATAAAAACTGAAATGAATGAAAATGTGTATTTACTTCCTACAGGAGATAAAATATTGTATGTGCCTACCTTCGCGATAATTATCTCCCTCGGCTTCGCCTCAGGAGCTAATTAGCGTTATTCCCTTGGCTGGGAATTAAAAAGTCTAATTCCTTCGGCTTCGCCTCGGGATTTAAGGGACATGAATTCCTTCGGCTTCGCCTCAAGAATCAACTTTTTCGCTCAGGGAATAATGGCTTACTTTACTCCCTAGGTGCATAAATAACTATTACACGCTTATACTAAAGTTAGTTGTTTATATGTTTACATCATTTTTTATGCATATCTAAAAATTTTATAAATACAATATAGATTAACAAATCTTTTAAATATAGATTTACAAATCTTTTAAATATAGATTTACAAATCTTTTAAATATAGATTTACAAATCTTATAAATATAGATTTGCAAATCTAATAAAATACAGCATATTCACTATTTCTACTGAATCCATAACATTACCCTAGGACATGAGGCAATATTTAACTATAATTACTCAGTTATAAGTAATTATGAAATTAGTGAACTCTCAATCAAATTGAAATCTAACTTAGATTTCATTGAAGCATTATTACTAAAATATCTCAAATCAAGCCCCGACTTATACAACTTAGGTTTTAACAATCTAACAGGATTAAATCCTAGAGAAATGAAACATATTTCTAAACAATAATGATGGAAAATAAGTAGAAGTGTCATCATAAAAAAATAAAAATAAACTCAACCCTCCTGAAGTTAATGCTTAAAATCCATTAATTCTCTCCTCATAGTACATATTATGCCCAATGCAAATATATTAAACAAAATCAATAGATAGAATAAACTTATAGAAATATAGATCAACAAATATTAATCATCTAAATCTAAAAATATACATCAACAAATCTTAATTATCTAAATCTAAATAAAGATCTACAAATCTTAATTATCTAAATCTAAACATAGATCAACAAATCTTAATTATTCAGATCTAAATATAGATCAACAAAATCATAATTATCTAAATCTAAATATAGATCAACAAATTTTAATTATCTAAATCTAAATACAGATCAACAAATCTGAATTATCTAAATCTAAATATAGATCAACAAATCTTAATTATCTAAATCTAAATCAACAAATCTTAATTATCTACATCTTAATACTGATTTACAAAGCTTAGTGAACTAAATCCAAATAAAGTCGATTGATTGAATAAAACAACAAAACCAGAGATTCTATCAATCGGCTTTATCTATAAATGAAGTCAGATAAAGCATTCTAAATAAAGTTGTCAAGTTTACCTCTTCAAGCTTGACATTTATAATATAACTTTGTAAGTATGTGCCCTTTAACTTCTTTTTATTTAACATAAAAAAAAATCTAAGTCCTAAGTCTTTAAGCAGATGAATGAGACAGAGAGACTCCATACGTTAATCTTACGCATTATACATATATATATATATTATATANTTATTGTGAGGAATAAATTATTGTAATAATTTAGTTATTGTGAGGAATAAATTATTGTAATAATTTAGTTATTGTGAGGAATAAATTATTGTAATAATTTAGTTATTGTGAGGAATAAATTATTGTAATAATTTAGTTATTGTGAGGAATAAATTATTGTAATAATTTAGTTATTGTGAGGAATAAATTATTGTAATAATTTAGTTATTGTGAGGAATAAATTATTGTAATAATTTAGTTATTGTGAGGAATAAATTATTGTAATAATTTAGTTATTGTGAGGAATAAATTATTGTAATAATTTAGTTATTGTGAGGAATAAATTATTGTAATAATTTAGTTATTGTGAGGAATAAATTATTGTAATAATTTAGTTATTGTGAGGAATAAATTATTGTAATAATTTAGTTATTGTGAGGAATAAATTATTGTAATAATTTAGTTATTGTGAGGAATAAATTATTGTAATAATTTAGTTATTGTGAGGAATAAATTATTGTAATAATTTAGTTATTGTGAGGAATAAATTATTGTAATAATTTAGTTATTGTGAGGAATAAATTATTGTAATAATTTAGTTATTGTGAGGAATAAATTATTGTAATAATTTAGTTATTGTGAGGAATAAATTATTGTAATAATTTAGTTATTGTGAGGAATAAATTATTGTAATAATTTAGTTATTGTGAGGAATAAATTATTGTAATAATTTAGTTATTGTGGGGAATAAATTATTGTAATAATTTAGTTATTGTTAGGAATAAATTATTGCAATAATTTAGTTATTGTGAAAAATAAATTATTGCAATAATTTAATTATGTGAGAAATAAATTATTGTAATAATTTAGTTATTGTGGGGAATAAATTATTGTAACAATTTAGTTATTGTGGGGAATAAATTATTGTAATAATTTAATTATTGTGAGGAATAAATTATTGTAATAATTTAATTATTGTGAGGAATTTTAATTTATTTATTATTGTGTATTTATATTGATTATTAATTTTTTTGCCAATTCTTTTGTTCATTTATTTTTGTGGAATATGCTTATTGATATATTTATATATTATCTTGTCACTGTGGTTGCGGTAATTATTAGTAATATAACCATTATTACAATGTGACAATATACCGTGTGACCCATAATATGTATTGCATATTACATGTGAACTAATTAAAAATTAAATGTTTAGATTAAAATATATTTTAATTATAAATTTGTAATTGAATCTGTAGACTTGCTTAATTGGTTTATTTTACACTTTATATTATTATACACTTATTATTTATCTATACACTTCATTTTAAACTGAAGTCCCCTTCGATCGAACTAAAGCCTAATTGCATTAAGCTGTATATTTTTAAGGATAATTTTTATGGCGTTTTATTAGGCCATATGTTAAATTTTCTTTAAACTTGTAAGAATCAAATCAAATCTAAGCGTCGCAAAAATGTGGCGTACACCGAAATAATAACCTACACTATCTTAAAAAATAGCGATGAAAATAGCACATTACGCTTCTGGTGCGGAAAGTAGCATTTTGCATGCGAGTGTGGAGTTCGCACCCGAGAGACAGCGAGGGTAGTAAAACCACACGAGCAAAGCAAGTTTTCGCAAGAGTTGTGTACCGTACTTTATTTACGATTTTGTTAGATTTTAATAATAAATACAGAAAATTATTAAATATACATGTTTATCACAAAAAACTTGATAAAAAAAAGCTAGCAAATTAGTTTTGTGAAATGTAAACAAACACGCACACGCAAATCGTGCGGTAAGGTGATAATGTTTCCACCCTAGAGCGGATAAAAAAAAGTATTCTTCACCTTATCCCACGAGTATGAAACGCGCATGCGCCATCAATCTACCAAAAGTTAATACGCATCTAAACAGAGATAAAATGTTTATATTTCGTATTAATCGTAGATTAAAAATATTTTATTAAATGAAACGTAAAACTTTCTTAACTATTTCAGAGAAAAAAGTAATGGTTAAATATGTTTAAAATTTTATATCGTGAATTTCAACACAAGTTGTTCTTTGAGCCTTTTTTTTTTTAGGTAAGATCGTGATATTTTACATTTTTTTTTTCATTTATTACTCAATTTGCTCGTGTGTACGAAAATAAAAAACGTAATTCAATATTTTTTGGGGTCCTCATTCATTTTTTTTTTTCTTCGATTGATTTCTCACGAAATTGAATGAAATAAAGATACGAAAAAAAAACTTGGTCTTTTCCATTTGTAAGGCTTACCTTCACCTGCATGAAAGAAGTTTTTTAGCGTCACATTAAATAATAATACGGTTTGATGCCAGATAAAAAAAAACCTAAAGGCCTAAAATTAGAGTTAATCATACAGACAGACATATCGAGAACTGCCCAAATCATCTAAGAACCTGTGGTTCATTTAAATAGTAGGTCTTTTCTTCAATGGTCCATTTTCAGAATAAATCGATATCTTCGTATCGAGGACAATCAATCTCAATAATGATAACATCTCGAATAATAAATGTCGATAGATAATTATTATCGATTCTTTATTATTATAGGCTTTCAGGACTTCTTTGCCGAGATGGTTTCAAATTAAGATATCATTGAAAAAAACAAATTAATTGTTTTGTATCATGCATAATGGATATCACTGTGTTTATTATTTAATTATGAATAACTTTAAATTCGTTGCTTCGAATCACCATGCTTTATTTTACTACGTGTGAGAAAATATATTAATAAATAATAAAGAACGCTTCTTGCTCTGATGATGCTAATAAATTTAGCGAAACATCAGCATTAACTTTCTCAATGTGTTTTATTTCACAGCATCTCGCTAACAAACCCTCTTATGTATATTAACTAATGTATCATTTAAATAATATTATATTATGTGTATTAAACATAATATCTTACATATATCATACATTTTGTTTCCGAACTTATGGTAACTGACATTGAGAAAAATTAAATATATTTTTGCCCTCAAAATAAAATTCCGAGACTCTTAAGATTGTTACTCCCCTTATAAAAAATAGAGGGCAATAACAGTATGAATAAGGTACAAAGAAGGTTCTTTAGATTGTTACTCCCCTTATAACAACAGAAGATGAGTATTTTTAAAGATATAAGTGTAAATAAATGTTTGTGAGTGTGTGATAGAGAAACAAATGAAGGCAGAAGGTTGAAACTTATATGGGACCAACAATGCACTTATTCTGACCTGCCATCCAAATTTTATTATAATTGGACTGGACGTGTAGTTTTTAACATAAAATATCATTAATAATGAAAACCCTAGATCTTCCGAAGGACACCATTAAGTCGAGATTTTGTGAATGCCAAATTATCGAATTATTTACACTGAGTTGTAAAAGTTATTTAAAACTTTTTAGCTATACTTTCAAAAGAGTTATTAAAAAAATTTTAAACCCCAAATAGCATTTAAAAAGGATCAGGTAGAAGTTTTTAAAAAGTTTTAGTTCGGGTTGGTCTCCTCGAGGTTGGTTATTTAAAAAAAAGGATTCAGGACTCAGGACTCATTAATAATCCTTTTCAGACCGGGTATTATACTCAAGGTCAGCATTTAAAAAGCTTTAGTTCAGTTAGTTTCCTGTAGAGAAGCATTTAAAAAGCTTTAGTTCAGTTTGTTTCCTGTAGAGAAGCATTTAAAAAGCTTTAGTTCAGTTTGTTTCCTGTAGAGAAGCATTTAAAAAGCTTTAGTTCAGTTTGTTTCCTGTAGAGAAGCATTTAAAAAGCTTTAGTTCAGTTTGTTTCCTGTAGAGAAGCATTTAAAAAGCTTTAGTTCAGTTTGTTTCCTGTAGAGAAGCATTTAAAAAGCTTTAGTTCAGTTTGTTTCCTGTAGAGAAGCATTTAAAAAGCTTTAGTTCAGTTTGTTTCCTGTAGAGAAGCATTTAAAAAGCTTTAGTTCAGTTTGTTTCCTGTAGAGAAGCATTTAAAAAGCTTTAGTTCAGTTTGTTTCCTGTAGAGAAGCATTTAAAAAGCTTTA
>KZ652710.1:32286-58466 GCA_001010745.2 Gerris buenoi | reverse complement strand
AAGGTCACTGGCTCCATGAGAGTACGAAAATAAAATTTTGGTACACAGAGGTACAGGGTACAAATGTCAAAGTAATGGATACCCTTCATGATGCATATCGTTGAAAAGCTCTTTAAGAATAAAGTAATTGTTGTTATTTACATTTTTTTCAGATTTTTATTTAGGAGGGGGCAAAGTGGAAAATACAGGAAAAATATTTCTATACTAAGAAAAAAATACTTCTGTAAGTAAAAAGAGTGTCTTTTGGTGTGTGGCTTCCTTATATAAATCTTTAGTTTTAACCTTCGAGGCAAGAGGAAGGTCACTGTCCACATATGTTTTCGAAATTTTAATTTTGGTATCCAGGGGTACGGGGTACAAATGTCAAAGTAATGACAACCCTTCATTATGCGTATCATTGAAAAGCTCTTTAAGAAGATTTTTGTGATATTTTTATTTAGGAGGGGAGTAACATGGAAAAGTAAGGTTTGTGACATAATTCCCTCAACGCATAACCATATTTTATACTTATTTATTTTACAATGTTGTTGTAAAATACTTTTTGTAATATACATTTAGGTATCTACTTCTTTATTGATATTTTAGTCACTTAATTTTAGTCTTAATTTTTGTATGCAACCCGGGCTGCGCCGGGTTCTTCATCTAGTAAACGAATATTTATCAAAGTTAGGTCTTAAGGGAATAAAAGATTTTAATAATCTTATAATGCTGTCAGCTACTACATCAGTAGCAAAGATAATTAAAATCGGGTAGAAAATATTACTCACAGAAACAATTTCTAATGAAAAATTAAATATTACAAGCAGTGGCGGCGATAACGGGCCCGCAGGACCCGCAGGGCCCACGGCACGGGGGGCCCCAGGGATCTGGGGGCCCCTAGGGGCTCCTGGAAGGGAAATAGAGGGGCCCCACTAAGTTTGCGGGGCCCCCCAATATCTTATCTCCGCCCCTGATTATAAGAACAAAGAGACAGTAAGACCAACTAATGGACTCAGATGCTAACAGGATAATAAACAACAAAAATAATATTTATGACCAGTATAACTTCAGTTGTCTGTTGAACTAAAATTCCAACGATATTAATTATAAATCTATGTATATGGAATTATTATAGAAAAATGAATAAAATAGCTTCGTAGAAATCAGTTCAGAAAACTGTAGATGGACCTAATCCGAGGTCACTTAATCACGTGTCCTCATCTGTAATCAGTGATCGAATTTACGACTGGTATTATCAGTGATTGTGATTGGTCAATCTAGTAGACGACCGGTCATTATTCTGATTAGCGAAGGACTGGTTTTCATCAGTGATATAACATCAATGAACTGATGTTAATATAAATAGTTTACTATTATGGTTATTAACAAAAATCAGATTAATTTCGCTCCAAACAATAATAATAATATATTTATTTGACACAAAAGCAATTGATCTGTTCAAAGGGGCTTCTATCCAAACAATAATAAAATTAAAGACTATTAAATCGTCTATATTCATCAAAAACCAATTGCACTCATTTTAAATTTCTTCCTCCCCCTTTTACTATCACTCATGTAATTGAACGAGCACAGTGAGTTCTTTATTTCAGAGACTTGGGATTTTAAAAGTTTGTGTGTTTGTGTGTTTGTTTGTTTGTCCAACGATAACTGGAGTGAAATGGACCGATTTCAACAATTTTTGGCACAAAGATGCATCTCATCATTTGTGACAACTGTATAGTTTTTGGAAATCTTACACTAAATATTTTCAAGATGGCGGCCAATATGGCGGACGACTAAAAAAAATGGTTTTAGTCAGTATGACATGTTATACATCAATTTAAAGGTCTTAAATTGTAGAAAAGGAATATCGAAGTATTAAAATTTTCCACATTATATTTTCAAGATGGCGGCCAATATGGTGGACTACGAAAAAAATTAATCTTCATGGCATGTTATTCCTGCATTAATCTAAAAGTATATAAAAGAAGGTAAAGAGTCAAAAAATGTTTTAATTTCATAATTCATTTTTTCAAGATGGCGGCCAAAAACGTATAGGACAAAAATCTTTTAGTCAGTATGACATGATATACATCAATTTAAAGGTCTTAAAGAGTAGCATAAGAATACCTAACTACATATTAAAATTTTACATATATTATTGTCAAAATGGTGGCCAATATAATGAAATTGAAAAAAAAAATTTTTTAATATTATATTTACTACAATTGCTGAATCAAACATTCATAACTTAAGATTTTGTTTAAATACTGTAAATTTTAATACTGTAAAATCTTTAATTTTATTAAATAATTATTACGCACAAATACCATATAAACAGGCGAGCTTAGCGAGCCTTCGTTAACCATTTCATAAATATTGACTACAAATGCCAAATCAAATAGGCGAGCGCAGCGAGCCATATATAAATACTGCCGATTATATATAAATACTGTATATTAACAGGCGAGCGTAGCGAGCCTAAAATAACCATTTAATAATTATTGACTACAAATGCTGAATTAAATTGGTGAGCTTAGCGATCCTTCTTTAATAATAATTAAATAATGATTATATTATATAAATACTGTATAAACAGGCGAGCACAGTGAGCCTAATTGTATTACATATTGATTACGTACTAATACTGTTTTTATATTACAGCTATTTGTAGTAAATATTTTCTACATATGCTGAATCAACAGGCGAGCTAGCGAGCCTGCGAGAATATTATTAAATAAAGATAATAGACAAAATAATTTATCGTTTTCTTCAGGTTGAATAAGAATGCTAGGTGTTCAATGAAATATTATCCTTTTATCATTTTTGAGAATATATTACGGTTGATATAAAAGCACATTTCTACGCGAGTTGTTTATGCACGGCATCACTAGTATATAAATCATACGAGTATTTTACACACTTTATATTTATAAAATAGTAAAATCGGAACAACCGACATTAAGATTCATTGATGAGACAATAATGTACATTCTCACACTCATTCAAACCACACGATGTCAATGTTGATTGAAATCGTGTGAGTTTACACTACAACTTAATTCCCTTGATTAATAAATTCATTCATGAATAACAACAGAACAAAAAAATAAAGTTCCCATGGATTCCCTCGAACTTCTTATAATAAAAAAAAAANGATGAGACAATAATGTACATTCTCACACTCATTCAAACCACACGGTGTCAATGTTGATTGAAATCGTGTGAGTTTACACTACAACTTAATTCCCTTGATTAATAAATTCATTCATGAATAACAACAGAACAAAAAAATAAAGTTCCCATGGATTCCCTCGAACTTCTTATAATAAAAAAAAAAACAAAGCATTTATCTACTACTTACTAAACCATTTAATTTCTCACACTTAAAGATATGCGCACCTTCATTTAGTACAGAAAGTAGGCTGGGTATTTAAAATTCAAATTAAAACATTAAGGTTTTTATCTTTAATTTTTTTATAGGGGTAAAGATACCCTTTTTTTATTTTGATCTGAATATTTATTATTCATTTTTAAGGGTAAGTATGAGAGAATTTAAGGATATGAATAAATAGAATAAGGATGAGCCCATTAGTTGTTACGCTCTGATACTTATTTCTATAAAACAACAACAACAAAGCAACTTGCTTCCTAGTCAGAAAAAAGTTCTTCCGTATGGTGGATAAAGTTACACAAAGTCGGTGTTAAGTCCCCGAGTTAAAAAGACCGCCGATGCTTGACTTCTTTTTTTTTAATGAAGCAGGTAACCGTGAAGAAAAAGTTTCAAGTAGGTACCCCTCCTGGAGGGATGGAAACTTATTCTTTCAACTTGTTCGTGTGGGAAAGAGGATGACATGTGTTCTACAAAGTTGTACCAAAACTCATCAGAGTTAAGCGTTATTGTTGTTGGTTAATTTTGAGACAAGAATTCACTAGACCTTTCTTCGCTCCAATGAATCGAAGCACACCACAAAAGTCATATGGAGTCTGTTTGTTTTTATAATAAGTTTTTTTTTTTGTTTTTAAATTGTTGTTTGCCGTGAGATCCGTTTTGTTTTAAAATGTAAATTTACTTTTAAAAGGCTTATTAAAAATTACAGATAATTGCAGTGTATCATTCGTTATTAAATAGTCTAGTGGTAAAGAAAGGTATTAAGAACCTTTAGAAATTCTTTGGTATTTGAATAAACAATAAAAAAAAATAATACTTTCTTTTTAAGAATTTATTGTCCGTCATATTAAATTATTACATCTACTTCAAGGGTGGATCGACTGAATTTGGTGTACATCAATTTTTTTACATCAATCAAGTTTTTCATGTTCATAAATTGATGTTTATTGCATTAAAAGAAAAGCCCAACGCCCTCCAGTAATTATCGAGTCAAGTTATTTACTTCATTTCCGAGACTTTGTATTTTAAAAATATGAATTTTCCTTACGTTAACTGACGAATAAATTAACCGATTTAGAACGAAATTTAACACATAGCCTGTCTCGTCATTTGTGACAAATTAATTAGTTTTGGTAAATATGCACTTAAACCTTTTTCTAATTGTCAGATTGACTTCAGTTTTTTTTTTTTTTTTTAAATGTTTCTTTTTTACAATTTAACAACTTTAACCTGGCACAGTTTCGGTAAGATAGTTTTTAGGGTTTTGTAGATACTTCTCAAAACCCTTATGCCGATGATGTGTCCGTCGCTCTTTGGTTCATATAGGGCCCGAACCGTTTAAGCTAAAATGCTGAAATTTGAGAAACTGGTGTGACTTTTTGACCCAACCAAAGGAAAAATATACAGAAGCTCAATATTAAATATGCGCATGCGCAATTCGCAAAAATGTATNAGACACGAGATAAGTGTGTTCAAAAAATCATCAGTCAAATTTTAGCGCTAAGTTGAATCTCTTCAAATTCATTAATATATTTTCGGACAACCTTTTCAGTTAGACTAAGAATATGCCATTTTTCCTCTAAAAATGTTTTCTTGTAGCCATATTGGAAGCAACATGGCCGATATAAGAGCAAAATATAAATCACTCTACGCAAGTTCTTTATGCACCGCGTCACTATAGTGTTATATGATTTAACAATGTTAATGAAGTAAATTAATCGGTGAGATTTATCACGCTAAATAAACCAAATCATTTTCAGGCTTGAAAACGACCGAATAGGTCAAAACGTCGCCACGATCACATGACTTAATGAATGTATTTTATTTACTCTTAAGTGGATCCAACTATAGTGCTACAAATAGGAACCTTATTTAAAAAAGATTTTTAATTAACCTGTCAATCAATAATCTTATAAGGATCCATATACAACCTGTCAAATTTTAATTCATACAATCATTTCTCCAATCGAATATTAGTTAAAAATAATAATTGTAATGAAAAATCAAACTCACTTGATTAGGACTTTTCCGAGGTGTCTTGAAAACTTGGAGAAAACACCAAACAGTCACTTGGGCCAGGAAAACTTTTCACAGGTTCAAAGGCCCTCAGTTTTTATTTGTTTAACCACAAACCGCACATAAAAGGAACAAAATAAATGTCAGAAGTAAAAGAGAGAAAAAAAAAAACAGTAACTTATTATTTTTTTGAAATGAAACTGAACAAAGGAATATTTTTTTAAAAAAAATAAAAATGTAAATAAACAACTTGTACGAAAAAAAATGTTTGACTGGTTTATAAATATAGTATTATTTGATTTTGAAAGAAAAAGTCAAGGTTTTTTAAAAAAACAAAATTTAAATTTCCTATAATATTTTAATTAATCGAAGAATGTTATCTATGTTCTAAGTCATAGTATCCTTAAATTGCGGGTCGCTAGAAGAAAGCAAACAATAAAATGCATTGCTATTCATAAATATGACTAACTTTAATATTTGTATGTTATCGTCATTATCAACGACATCCAAGTATTTTATAAGCAAAGAATACCTCAAGTTTGGCTTGTAAGCGTGGGTTAAGTAAATCCTAATGCCACTCCTTTGCAAGATCTACCCAGGTGTTTAAAATTGACATGAAGTTTAAAATTGTTTTTATATATCTCAATTATTTTTTAAATAAAAGTAAAGCTTTTGAGAAAATTAGTTAGTAAAAGAATAATAGAACTAAATAGCGATCGATCTCGGGACCCTTGGGATCGAAGAAAATAAATTATATAATTACATAACGGTTATGCTTAATCATCTACAAAACCCTAAAAAGTATTTGGACGCAAGTACTTCCCTGTGATTTTTATAAAAATAAATACCTATATAAAAATCCACTCACGTACATACGGGATATGTGGGGTTCCATGGGAATATTAAGGGTGGGGGATTCACTTAGGATAGCTAAAAATCTTGAAATTGGATGCACAGACAAAATCGTCACGAAAATTATTGTTTTGCTTTTTAAAATAAAATAAACTGTTAAATGAAAATAAACTCGTAAAAATTTCCGTTACCATTATTATAAACAATAAACAATGATGTCATTGACAAACAATGTACAATCGATGTATTTAGCGATGTTCTCGTGATATATCGATAGACACGAGATAAGTGTGTTCAAAAAATCATCAGTCAAATTTTAGCGCTAAGTTGAATCTCTTCAAATTCATTAATATATTTTCGGACAACCTTTTCAGTTAGACTAAGAATATGCCATTTTTCCTCTAAAAATGTTTTCTTGTAGCCATATTGGAAGCAACATGGCCGATATAAGAGCAAAATATAAATCACTCTACGCAAGTTCTTTATGCACCGCGTCACTATAGTGTTATATGATTTAACAATGTTAATGAAGTAAATTAATCGGTGAGATTTATCACGCTAAATAAACCAAATCATTTTCAGGCTTGAAAACGACCGAATAGGTCAAAACGTCGCCACGATCACATGACTTAATGAATGTATTTTATTTACTCTTAAGTGGATCCAACTATAGTGCTACAAATAGGAACCTTATTTAAAAAAGATTTTTAATTAACCTGTCAATCAATAATCTTATAAGGATCCATATACAACCTGTCAAATTTTAATTCATACAATCATTTCTCCAATCGAATATTAGTTAAAAATAATAATTGTAATGAAAAATCAAACTCACTTGATTAGGACTTTTCCGAGGTGTCTTGAAAACTTGGAGAAAACACCAAACAGTCACTTGGGCCAGGAAAACTTTTCACAGGTTCAAAGGCCCTCAGTTTTTATTTGTTTAACCACAAACCGCACATAAAAGGAACAAAATAAATGTCAGAAGTAAAAGAGAGAAAAAAAAAAACAGTAACTTATTATTTTTTTGAAATGAAACTGAACAAAGGAATATTTTTTTAAAAAAAATAAAAATGTAAATAAACAACTTGTACGAAAAAAAATGTTTGANCTTTATTTTGTTTATTTCCCTCCGTCGGACTGCAGTTAAAAATCGTCAGATCTCGGCCTGCAGGCGCTCATCGCACAGTGTGTGGCGCATACAGGCACAGATCTGTAGTTCTTTACGATTGCCTGCAGGCGGTGGACTGTTAATGTGTGGTGGTTTAAGATAACGGCCTGCAGTTAAACTGTAAGTGTGTGGGCCCCTTTAGGAAATGACACCACGTATTTAAAAAAAAATTGACCAGAATCGTTTTTAAAATGTAAAAAGGAACAATTTGAAAAAAAAAATTCAAGTAATTCGGACAATTAGAAATAGTTCGGCCAAATAGTGCCGATTTACATTTAATTTTTATTGCTTAACACTTTCTGAGAGGCCAGTTTCTCTTCAAACGAGGACTCATAGATATCATTACTTTTATTGGCTGACTGTTTTAGAAGGGAAATCTTTCAACTTTCTGGAATTTTCATGTCAGTTAAACGGCTATAGGTACAACTGTACCAAATTTCAAGTTTCTACCTTTTTTGGAAGTTAATTATAATTTTGATGAGTGAGCGAGTGTGAGAGTCAGTCAGTACCAAAATGCAAACTTTAAATACATATATACTGGTGGGGTCGCAATTTCGTTTATTAAGCCTAAAATAAGGCAATATAAGCTAATGAAATATTAATTACCATTTATAATCAACATAAATGCCTTCCCAAAAAAAAAAAAAATGTTTGTACAAAGTATAAAGAAGTCATAAATATATAAACCAAAGGAAACGATGTGTAGACATGTGAACCATTGAAACGCCTCCACTATGCTAATTAAATAATAACACATTATTTTCATCTCACTTGCCTTATTTTAATAAATTAATTTCAAATTGATTTATTGTTTGATGTTTAGTTCTTGTTTTTTCGCGACACAATTATTCATAAAGTTCCATTAAAAATATCTTATTAACATAAAGATCGCGAACATTTTTAAACACAGACTGAATGACTGAAACAGAATAACATGTCTATGTATAAATGCTGTGATGACATTTCATGGTAAAAATGTGTTCTCAATAACATACCTATATGATGTCCCAGGATCGACTTGACGATACGTGAAGTGACCAAAAAATTTCATTTTTAGATAAAAAGTAATTTTTGATCATCCGTCCTGCATCTGTCTTCAAATGAAGATTTATCGCATTAAACATCTTGCTCCATGTAAGTTCCTAAAAATTGCGTTACAAAAAAAAAATTTAAATCCAAATTTATAAAAAAGGGTAATCGTTTTGAAGATCGTGTTAAGTACATCAATATAATATTTAATTGTTGAATAGACCTTTTTGATTAAAATAAAAATGTATTAAAAAGCAGAAAATTGAAGTATTTAATTTTTATGAACCATATAATATGTACTAACATATTATTTTTATAATAATGTTATTTTTGACTGCTTTTCTATTATTTTAACTAATCATAAATCATTTTACTCAATACGATCTTCAAAAATGATACCTAATTTTTTTTAAAAATTTGGATTTTTTAACATTAAAAGTGAGGTAATTCTTATTTTGAAAAATTTATTTTAGCGAATTTCCATTGGAAAAAATTCGCTAATGGAGCCACCCTCATGGCGGGAGTTGGACCCGGGACTGTGGCCAAAATACGTTTCAAGGGCCCCTGATCACGAAAAAATAGGTCTTTCAAAACTTTATATATATATGTATATTTCTAGCGGATTTCTTGTAAGCACGATAGCGCTCGAACGAATTGACGTATCAAAATGAAAATTGCACCGAAAAATCAAGCTCGTTGAGACGATGATCGCTATTGAAAATGGGATATTTATGACGTCATTAACCCCTCCAGATAAGTCAGCAAAGATTTAAAAATAAATCCTACCGCGGGTATCCGCAAGCCGAGCGAATTTCCATAGGAAATTTGTAGTTTAATTGTTGAGCAGTTTAAACTTCTTTCAAACTACTACGATTATACAAATACTACAAATTTCCAATGGAAATTCGCTCGGCTTGCGGATACCCGCGGTAGGATTTATTTTTATAAAGAATGATTTTTTTTTATTAAATTAAAATTTAGACGAGTTCCCTCTTGTCCAATCTTAAAGTATAGCAATTTTTTGACACGGAACAACATTTTTAATGCGATAAATCTTCATTTGAAGGCATGCTGGAGGGATGATCAAAAATTACTTTTTGTCGAACAATGCTGGGACATACTGTATGTATAATTAAAGTTTTGTCTGTACATTGGTCATTATTGGAAAAGTTTTGGATAATTTTTTCATTTCATACATTCCGAAAAACAAATCCTGGTCATAACTTTTTTTCATTTATGTATGTGTATATATGTATGTGTGTCTGTCGCCACTACACTTACACTTAAGACAAAGGAGTTCATTATAAGTGGTCCAGTTAACAAATATAGGGTGGGTAAAGATCAAATTTTTGCTAGATGGCACCTCATTTAGTTGATTACCCACTAATCTGTAAATTAGTAAACGGGTCTCGTACAGGAAGATCTATATTTATTGCCTTATGTTCGATCCATTTTATGGGTTAAAAACGTCTGGATTTTAAAAAATAATCTCTAGGTATTCCCAAAATCACGTGATCTCTATCGGGAGGCCTAACTCAGTTACAGCTGATATTTATTGCTGACGGTTTCTATTTGATTACATTTTATTTATTATTTAAATTATGTATTTGCAATTTATATCTCAATACATTACACGTCATCGTTAATAAAGATATATACATAAATTTATCCATTAAAAAAAAATACAGTATCAATTTGATATATAAATAGAAGGATGCAGCAAATTATCCTTAATAAGTATATTCATTAAGGACATCATCCTCTATTCATTCATTCCTTAAAGGATTCATTGTCTTTACGTCTAGAAACATTTTTATGAATGAAAAAAAAAAAAATTAAATACCTGATTGTTTCATTCATGAATTGAAAATTACGTCAATGTAACGCCGACACATATAAAAAAAAAACTCTTACAAGTACCATACATAATGAACTAAACGTAAGAAGAAAAGTAAATATGCAGATTTATTTTGAGGTTCACACACTTATTGTGTATTCAGTATTCATAAAATAAATGTGTGTGGGCAAACTGGGCAACGCGAAAAAAATATTTAGTCGGTATCATATAAGAGAGAGAAGGAGAAAAAAAATTTAAAAAAGTACGGACGCATAAAAGGATAAAAATAGAAGACTTGGAACGAGATTGAAGATGAATTTCATAGCTCGCTTATCCTGTTAAACTGAGAGGCCAATTATAATTTAAAGGAAACTATAAATATAAGATCCTTTTTGTTCAGCGGGGTCCTTAACTTGTGCAATAAAAAATTTCTTGTTCAGCATCTCAACAAGGTGGGGTTCCTTTTCTTTTGAAATTTTAACAATATGGTTCGTTTTATTTTTCTGGCTACGAGGGTTCAGTACTGGTTTTGAATTTCATATTAAGTCAACACCCACTTATTAAGTGTTTAGTTTATATAGAGATTTTTTAGTAAAATTATACCATTCGTGTATTTGGTAGATTTATCTTTTATATAATCGAGTAGCGTCCCGACGACGACAACTCACCTCTAAATGATTTATAACGTTAAAAATTGATGCGCCATAAGCTGGGTTCGAACCCGGGGTTCCTGGGTGAAAGCCAGATACTTAACCTATTGCGCCATACCTATATAACGAATATCGGAGCACAAAACTTCTTATTTAAAAGTTTTAATTTTAATTATAGCTGCATAAAACTTACTATTTAAACAGTAAATATCTATTTTAATTATTAACAAATTATCTCTCAGCTCTTTTTCTCAACCATATTTATTATTCTGCCCGTTACCGCGGGCCTAACGGCTAGTTTATATATATTTTGAAAGGTACATGTTTTAAAATGGCAGTTATATACTAATTATTATTAATAAAACCAACAATATAAAGGCCGGTCTAGACGTTAAGTTTTTTTGCGCAGTCTTAATACGGAATGAAAACGTTGCAATTTGTAGAGCGTCTACATGGTGCAGAGATATCTGTATATTTGGCACAGTTTTAGTGGTATCGTCATGAAGGAGGTACTACTCTGGGTAATTTTGGCATACTGTCTTGTTAAGTAACAAACACATACAATCAAACTGAGCAACAAAATGAATCTGAAAACGTAGCTACCGTCTACATGCGCCGACTTGTCCGCACAGTTCAGCAGGGGTATCTATGCTCTCTAGCTCAGTTATCGCTGCAACTGTACAGTCTTCGCGCCGGTTTCAAAACTGCGCACTTATACTTTCTACACGTAACTTTTTATCTGCAACGTTGAACTGTGCAGACGAAAAGGTTGTGCAAAATGTAGCGTCTGGACAGGCTTTAAAGCTCTTACTAAAGTTAGCAACACTAGTGTGATGAGTCAGACACAACGTAGACAGTTGGCAGACACAACAGACAGTTCTGATTGTTTTGTCTCCTATGTGCTCCTGGCCTTAAAGTTCAGAAAAGACTGTGTATCTAGGCTACTCGTAGATTTTAGCAACTAATCTTGCCGACAAGATCCATAAACAAATGTCGATTTCCCAGATGGTATACGAACCTGTGACTTCCTATATTCTTCAATATCGAACAAGTACGTTTATTAGACACCTTGGCCATCAGACTCCATAATATGTTTGTTTTAACCGCCCTATTTGTACACTATTTTATATCGCCCCGCGGATCGTTCGGGAATCGATTAGGACAGGTTTTATACGCATGCACTGACATTGCACTAAAATGAAATCATGTCAGGTTGGAACGGGTTTAGGACCATAATTCGCACTTTATTAAAAACATTCAAGGAAACCTAACAGTTAGGGAACCTTCCTGTTGATATTTGTGACTATTGACATAACTGCGCATGTCATACAAACCAGTACATGGTATTGTCAGAGGATCGTTGGGACCGTACAGTGAACAATTCGCAAACGATCCCTGTCCGGTTTGGAACAGTTTCGTGGACGGTATGAAACACTGTCCCAAGTCATCTTGGAACGGGTTTTATCCATTGCGCATGCCCGTGACGATCCCGCGGACAGAACAATGATCGGTTGGAACAAACCTATTATCAGAGGATGGTTTGGACCGTACAGTAAATGGTTCGCAAACGATCCCTGCGCGGGTTGTAACAGTTTGAAGGACGCTATGAAACACTGTCACAAGTCAGCTTGGAACGGCTTTCATCCATTGCGCTTGCCCATGATCCCGCGGACGCTACACTAATTGTTTGGTACAAACCTTAAATGTGTATATGTATAGTGGCAGGTAAATTGGGGAACAAATCAGAAGAAATGTTTTTTGGGGTTTTTTTAAATGTGTGTTTGGGTTTGTTTACCCTGCGTTAGTTTCTCCTCTTGACGGTTGCGATGGTTACATCTCCACGTCTATTATTTTGACAGGGTGAGACCGTACGATAAACGACTTGTAATGCCGGATTTACACGGGTAGAGTAGCGAGTAGAGTGCACTCTACTTCCCACTCTACCAATTTTACTAGCTACTCTACTCGCCACTCTACTCTACTGAGCGTTTGTTCAGGTTTCTATGGGTAGAGTTACTCTACTCGCTAATCTACTTTCCTGTTTGCTCTACCCGTGTAAACCCGGCTTAAGAAATTCATACGTAGATTGGAACAGTTTGGATTGGACCAGCCCTCATAGAATCCTAAACGGAAAGATTTCCACTTAGAATAATACTATATATAGAAGGAGCATAGAATCGGAATCCTAAGCAATTACTGGGGTGCCAACATAACAACACTCTTTTTTTCATTTAAGCTGGAGAAGGTTGGCCATGCTTTAGTAACTATTCAAAGCCCGCTCACAAACGTCAAGAAAACAAGCCCTGCCATTGGTTATTGTTTACGTTTCACTCTGACGTCATTTTTTTCAACTCGCCCGGCATGATATAATAAACATTATTTTTAGCATATTTCAAGCTAAAATAAGATAAAACACAAAAAAAATATTACAATAAACTAAACTGACTATCAATAATTATAATTTAATAAAAAAATTAAATTAAAAAACCAAAGGCAAATAATTTTAGAATTATGACGTCACAAATTACAAAAATGAATTTTTAAAACGCAGATAAGGTACACAACCAAAGTCCAAAGTTGGCTTCAATGTTATCAGTGACCCTCCTTCTATATATAGTATTATTCTAAGGATTTCCAACTGCCCTCTTTATCTACCTGTGTTAGACTACTAGCACTCCACGGGAATTTGGCGGTTAATATTGTAACTAAATCTTTTACACCATTCAAAAGATGTAAAGCTTCTTAATTCAAAGAAATAAATTAATAAATTAATTTGTCCATTTACTAGATTCGAACCCTGGAACTTTCGCATTTTGAGCTATCGCTCATCTCATTCGGCCACCGAGGCTGTTTTTTTTTTTTGTATTGTTTATTTACAAAATAGTACAAATGTCAAAAGATCATAAGTAGTTTACAATTTTAACCACCATATTCCCGTGCAGCGCTAGTGCTCTTACACCTCTAGAATACTGGAGTTGGATACCCCTGGATTGGACGATGATAATGAGCCACAATCAATTGACTTACATCAGTTTGCGCATGTCCGTCAAACGGAGGTTTCCCTGCTGGGTTCAAACAAACTTATGAGAAACCTGAAACCTTATTATACGAGTAGTAACAGAGAAGTATTCCATTAAATATAAGTTTAAAAAAATTATGAATGAGGACTTTAAAACATTTAAATCCATTCAAAACTTAAAATCTTTATTCATAAAAAAAATCCTTTTTTTTTTTAAACCTAATAAACCTCTTATTAGGACATAATAATTTGAAATAAGCATGAAATTTGTTGTGACTCGACGCAAGATTTATTATGTAAACACTACTTATCCGGGGGACAAGTGTCTGAAAGTAATAAAAACTGTTGTTTTAAATGTCTCCTTCAACGTGAGGGGTAGTCAGCACATTAAAAACACATAAAAATACGTTTTCGAGTGTTACACTGTATGAAGGGCCCTTGGGTTTTATTACATCTTAAAAAGTAGTAAGGGCTTGAAAAGGGAAAATTTTTATTTTTTTCGTCAGGGTATAGACGACAAATAAGGGACTAGAAAAGTTAATGTCGTTTTTTTATTGCATTCAGGTTTAAACGATTTAGTTCACATTTAACAAAAAAATATTTGAGAGTTTAGCTTCTTTTTGGAAACCTTTTTACTGGTCTTATATTACTTTGCTTTGTAAGATTTCATTGCAGACATATTACCCCAATTTTGAACCACTTCCCGTCTTTCAATCCAAATTTTGTATATGGAAACAATTTAGGTGAAGAACACAGGAGTCAAGAAATAAAATTCGGGTACGGGGTACCTCGGAACTTTTCCTCACATCAGAGGCCACTAAAGTGGCCTCTCCTGCTGCTTCGCAGCAGGAGGAAGCAGCATTGGACGTAGTCAGTACTTGGATGGGTGACCGTTCTGAACTAACTGATTCCTTATCATTCTTAAAAAAAACCTTATTTTAATGCCTATATTTTAATTATTTGAAGTTTGGCGGTATTTTGACAGATGTAAACAAACTTTCACGTCATCAAAATTATCGCACTAATAAATAATTACATTCGCTTATAACTTTTAAACTAATTAATGGAATTTCATCGGGTTTTTTATATTTGTTACTTAATTTTTTCCGGTTCCAACGATATTCTATGTGTCAAAATCCTATTTATACTTTCGGTATTATTAACCGTCAAAGTTTAAAATTTAAAAAATTAATAACTTCAAAATGGCGGCCAATAACGAAATGAAATTTGATGAGCTTTATCATACAGAGAGGTACATTCGTGCCAAATTTCAACTCGATCAGATTCATTATCGATTTATTACGATTTTTTTAAATTTTTGCTGACTCAGCAAACTGGGTTTAAGATGGCGGAAAAAGTTTATTTTCCGGGCGGCACCACTTCAGGTAAGGATTGATTTTTCTGCCAAGTTTCAACTCTCTAGGTTAAATACCTTAGGCGCTACGATGATAACACACATACACACATACATACGTCATGCTGAACTGATCAGGAGGTCTTAAAAACACCCAAAACGGATAATGAAAGCTCCTGAAGAGTAGATTACAAACACAACAACCATTTTTAGAGAATTGTGCATTTTTCCGCCAACATTGCGTTTTTAGCTACAAAATTTACCCAAAAAAATCCCCCTCTCCAGCCACCCTATAACGGCTAGTCCTAAATTATGAATTCATACTGATACTTTATGGTGGGGTGATAGAAATCAGAGCCGGATTTACGTTTTGGTCGCATGAGGGCTATCCATTTTTTGCCGCCCCCTTCTTGAGCTTTAACTGGCCAAAAATACCCCCCACCCTTCCTANGGGACGGCGCGAAAATTTGAAACTTTTTTGGTCTTCCAATTTTAGCGGCGCCCCCGATTGGGCGTCGGGGTCGAAATACCTACAGTGTCTTCTCGGTTTACTTTATAACTGCCCGGTAAGCCCTTATTTTTTTTCAACCCGGGCGACCACCAGGGCCTCCCGTAGCGCGTTTCTCCAATTTGGGCTCCAATATCTACATTTTCACAGCAGCATATACATACATCAATCATTTTTTAAACTTAAATACCTTTTGCGACCCCCCGGTAAAAACCATTGCTCTACACTGAAGCCTCCCCTCGCGCTTTGTGTATGCGTCTGACAGCAAGTGAGGTTGCCGCCCCTTTAACCTTAAATTTTTAAGGTTGCCGCCTCGAAAATCACAGCTCAAAAGTGCCGCCCGTCAAAACTTGCCGCCTTGGGCTATAGCCCTTCAAGCCCCCCTATAAATACGGCCCTGATAGAAATAACGGTGGGGGGGGGGAGTTACCAATAATTATAAATTGTAAATTTTGTGTCTGAACATGCGCAGTGAGAAAATTTTTAAATGTTTTAAATTTTGAGTCGGATATCTAATGAAAGCTGCGTTAAAAACTAGATTAGAAGTATAGTATAAAATTTTATGAACTGTGCTTTTTACCGCCAATATTGCGTCTTTAGTGCCATAATTTCACTCAAAAAACTGTTCCCTGCGCGATGAAAATTTCCTGAAAAATTGTTTCTTTTCGTTATTACCTCTTCGTCATTACGATAAATTATTGTGACCCCCCGGGGGATCGAACCAGAGACCCCTACTCTACTCTTCTTTCTCTACACTGTTTTTGGGGCCATCCATTTAAATTGATTTATATTTTTTGACTTCCATAATCGTTTCATGATGAGAAAGTAATTAAATGTTATTTCAGCATATAATTTCATACAATGTCTACTGATCTGCGAAACGATATGAAGTACTTCCCAGTTATTTGTATTCTTATTAATGTATGGCATATTGTATTTGTAAGGCTTTATAATAATTAATAAAGGAAACTAGTGATTTTCTAGTATAGAGGAGAAATAAATAAATAAATGAATAAATAATTAACAAGGCTGTTTATACAAACATTTTTTTATTTATCTATAAATAATCTTTAATCCGTATTGGTTTCGTCTAAATGTTGTTCTTTTTCCCTGTTGAGTTGGATGCGACGGATCCTGGATCGTATCAGATCGTGCACGATAAAGAACCGAGTTCTCACCGACGACGAAAAGGTTTAAAACTTCCCGTAAACGTTTTCATTATCAAATGTTTACCGTTTTGAGAAAAAAAAGAACTTATGTAAACAAATGTCCGAATACGTTGTTTTCTAGTCCTTCTCGAAAAGAGGATAACATCGGTTAAAAAAAAAGCGGCGCTATAGAATTTTTCAGTAAAAAAGGTCGAGGCGCCTTGTGGCGCCGACAAGTCATCCTTTAACAAATTTTCAATCAATGAAAAACGGGTGTGAACTAGATTTCTGAACGGATAGGGGGTGGATTTGTTATTTAAATAAGCCTACTAAGATAAAAAAAAAATGAATTAGGGTGGAACGCTTAACTCAACACTCGATTCTCCCTGAACGTGTCGACAATATACATAAAGAGACAACCAACTGATAAACATTTTTTAGTTTCTATTTAAAAGTGTAAACAACAATTTATAATTTTCAGTTGGTAAACAAACAAGAACAAATGGTGAAAGACAGCGATAGTTAACTTTCATTTTTATTCTTTAGATTCTCAGTATCTTTGACAGTTAAAATCAATGAAATTTATCAGACTTCATCTGACGTATTTGTTATCGACGTAGTTAGGGTGAGATCATTTTAGGTAAAACCGACAAATTTGGTCATTAACAACTAAACAGTTTTCAATACCAACTAAACAAAACCAAAAGATATTTTAATTAGACACATCAACTGTCATTGGCAACTATGTATGTTAAAGCTATAGATAGTGTTAATAGACACAACAGCTGTCATTAGTAATTAATCAAATCCGATAGGTAACAAAATAGTTTTCATTCATGCAATAGATATAAGTAAACTTTCTCTCCACAACTTAGGACTCCATGTTCTTTATTGGAGAGATAACCTTCTATAGTGCTAAAATGTAAAATTTGAAATTATTACTCATAGAATTAGACAAATTGATCAGAATTAATCAGAAACTTGGGGTTTAAATAATTGTGTGTTAGTTTGTCCTCTAACCACCTCAAACCACCTCTAACCACTTATAACTACCTCTAACCACCTAAAACCATCTCTAACCATCTCTAACAACTTATAACCACCTCTAACCATCTCTAACCACCTCTAACCACCTCTAACCACCTCTAACCACCTCTAACCACCTCTAACCACTTATAACCACCTCTAACCATCTCTAACCACCTCTGTGATCTTTGGGGGCCTGGGTGGCTCGGAGGCGATAAGGCAAGTTAAGCAGCATCGAGCCGGGTCAGAAGGTGACCGCAGCTCTGGGTTCGATTCCCGGACCAGGCCCCCACTCAATGTCCACCCATCATTGTTTAAACAAATGGGAAGCTCCTCGAAAGAGTAGCGCCACCAGGTTTCGGCCTGGAAACCATGATGATGACACTCTTGGTTGTAATACAACTAGGAGGGGAGTCACGGTTAACGACCATATCTTCACACGAGTGTGTGAAGATTTCGGTCCCTGAATATTTCCCTGAAGATTCTCCCCCCCCCCCCCCACCCCCCAAACTCGGGTTTGTTTATGGGCCCACCTAAGGGGCCTGCGTCTTAGGGTGTAAAAGCCCCCCGGAAAAATGCGGGAAAAAACCACCTCAAACCACCTCTAACAACAACCTCTAACCATGTCTAACCACCTCTAACCACCTCTAATCACCTCTAACTACCTCTAACCACCTCGAACCATCTCTAACCACCTCTAAATTTTAGGGTAGGCTCTTAATAAACAAGGACCATAACTGTTCCCCCTGTATAAAGTTTTCCCGCTAGATATAATGAAAACAAAATGGCCATTTTGAGAGGGAAACGTAATTTCTTTCTTAATTTTATGCACCAGATTTTTTACACCAGTTATAATAAACATTTGGCTTTACTAAACACACCTATCACCTATATGACATGAACCTACGTTAGGTTCATTCCATCCAGCTAAACAAAATGGTAATTGTATAAACAAAAACCAACAAGGAATAAGCCTAAGCTTTGCGATACAGATTTACTGACCAAAGCACGAACTCTATTTGACATTTCTTAAAAATAAACGCAACTCTGAAATATAACAGTGGAGATTTGACATCGTGTCAAGGCCGACATCCAGTTAGATTAGAGCAGCAAGCTGTGAAGTACAGAAGAAATCTCCGTCTTGCAAAAAAACGACATGACAAATGTGACGCTTTTAAATATCGTGCCAGGAAGTTAGGATATGATAAGAAGTAGATTGATTTTTCACTTGGACTCATTATAGTACCATATTTTGCCGATAGAAGTTCAAAAGTTTATATAAAATTATATCAGAGCTCCTAGTGGACCAAATGATAATCAAAGTAGATTAATGTTTTACAATTTCGTACCTATAAGCTCCCTCCATCTACTATATCAATTAGACAAATATATTCTGGATTTATCTACTTCACAGCGAGAAAAAATTGAAATTTTCATAAGTTTTCTAGTTGTCTCTTTATTATCAATATTAAAAGTTGGGTCAATAAGGGTTTAAAAATACGAAGATCGCTGCTTATAAAAAAGGTACGCCAATTCTGTTAAAATGTTCGAGCTTCATTGGTGTTGGTTGTTTTCTATAAGAGTTGATAAATCAAAACAGGTTAAATAAACGTATAGATTGTAGTATATACGAAGATCGTGAAATTTACCGATAACGATAACTTGAGTAAATCTTGACCGATTTAGTTAAATTTGGTTCACATTTTAATTTTACCAATGCTCTGGACGAGTTATCCACCCAAGCGTTCGAGTGCAACGCTTAAACGTAAACTTTAAATTTAAAATTGGAATTTTAGGACAGGAAAATATTATAGCTTCATCTATTCAATGAGACAAACAACATGTTTAAGTGAATGTTTTTAGTAAAACCAACACTGACACCTCAAATGTAATGTTAGAGATCGCTAAAACTTTTAAAATGGACCTAGATATTATATATATATATAATAGAAGGTTGAGGAAAATAATATGTCAGTAAAAGTAATAAATTGTATAATCATGTTAATAATGATTGCCAATTGACGAAACCAAATGGCGCCAATGTTTTCGAGGCCAACGTAGGGTTTAACGTTCGTTAAATTGCCATCTTGACAAATTTTAAAAGCAGAAAAAAAAAAATGCATGATCATAAGACAACAGTAAGAGACATGAAGAAAAAAATTCTCGAGTTGGACCCTTAGCCAAGACACGTGGCCATATTTCCTGCCCATATGATAACCCATATGATAGCCCATGGAATCGGATCATGTGGTTAGCATCATGCTTAAAGAAAAAAACCGTTTTAAAAAACATTCCAAGTATAAAGTTTTTTAAAAAGAAGAATAAAAAAGAAATAATATAATTATAATATTTCATGGAGAGTGAAACTGTTTTAATGTATTCAATCAGGTTGATACAGCAGTGTTCACATGTGTTACGATAGTTTTAAAAATAGATATCTCTAGACGAGACGGTTAAAGAACTCTCGAGGGTCTAGCATGGAGTCAACGAGCATATTGTTGCACCGGCACATTGTCAGTCCCACATATTCAATCTGCTTTAAACTGCAACATTGTTGTGACTATATCAAGACTTTTATCTTGTCTGCGTCTGTCGTTACGTTCAGACAATGTCACATTAATAAGTCAGACTACCAGAGATGAATATTCAATAACAATTTATCTCTTAATTATTTCAAATCTAGTCTGTAAATAATCACTAATTAAAAGTTTAATACTGTAGAATCCCGATATATCGTATCTTCAAGGGGTCGAAGAAAAAATATGATACATCGAGTAGTTCACTAAATCGGGATTATGACATATTGATGGTAAAAAAAGAAAAATTAATGTAATAATTAAGACTTGTATTTATTTTGCACATAAAAATACACTGTGTATGATCATAAAAAAATTAAATATGTACTTGGTTTAAAAAAAAATTATAATTTGTTTTTTTGAATTAAACCATTTGTTCGGGTGTTATCCATAGCATTTTATCCGAGTAGAACAGAAGGAGGTAAACAATCAAATCTTGGAAAAGGGTCCTCTCCTTTCATATACGTTTAACCGCGATTTTTCTCAGAATTATAAGAGTTATTCCTTCATCTAGAATCTAGGCTGTCCAGGAATTACATTTGGTTTGGACACAATCACACTCTCCCCCCTGAGTCTTTGTTTAATGCCTATCAAACTTCACGCGAGTTCTAATTTTTTCCCCGAAGAATGTTCCCTCCAATAGGTTCCTTCGCAATTCAGAATTAATAAAAAAAAATTAATTAACGCTTCCTCTAACTGTAGAGAAGTGTGAACTGTTTTTTTTTTTTCTGAGTAGAGTAAAAAAAACAGATATAGCAAGTAAATAAGCAAGATATTGGAATGGCCCCCTCCATTCATACGTTTTATCGGGATTATTCTCCAAATTATACGAGTTATAGACGTTTGTGTTCACCTCGGAAGGGAAAAAAATACGTTATACTGAGGGGACCGAAACGCATTGGTTTTATACCAATTATCGGGATTTTTTCAAGGGACTGGCAATAATATACGATTTATCGGGATATATGATATAACGGGATATGAAATACCGGGATTCTACTGTATTACCCATTTCAGTAACTTAAAAGCAAACAATTATCGCTTTTACTTATAGAGAGTGATTTGAAGTATTGAATTTAAGTATTTGAATGAAGTATTAATTGTGTGGCACATAGCTTCCTCTCATCCGATTCTTTAATGCGTCATCCCATACTTTAATGCGTCATCCCATACTTTAATGCGTCATCCCATACTTTAATGCGTAATGCCGAGCCAACTTCTTTTTGAACGTAATGTCTGATGTTGGAACTGTTTCTAAGTGTGACGCTTGCGTCCCAACACTAACACAAATTGTGTACTTTAATGATTGTGTGTCAATTATGCTTTTACAACCTATGATTGCCAAATTTAACCAAACAAAAATACTTTTTTAACACAATGTAATAAAAATTAGGCCAATTCTCGCGTAAAAAGTTGTGAGATCATAGGTGTAGTCTAGTCTCCCTGTCCGAGTAAGTTCTCCTATTTATTTTTTAAATACCACAAAATTACAAGATAAAAAGAACTTTTTACTACGTTTTTATTAACTTGGTTTCTTGTTTGTTTGTTTGTTTGTCCGGTACAAATCTTGCAATCGAATTTTAACTAACATCCCGAGTAGCTAGACATTTGAAACTTTCAGAACAGCTCAGAACACGATGACAATGCATTATTTTAATACTTTTAGTCATTTTTCAGCAGAATTTAATTCGTTTTCAGCAAATTTGCTGAATGAAAAGTTAGTTCGGAAAAAATCCTCAAGTTATTTTATTTGTTTTGTCACATCCCATAATATTTACAATCTTCATTTTGACAGGTTTCAAATTTATGATTTTTATAAATAAGAGATAAACATTAAATGAAAGCAAAACAGTAAATATATCGATTATATTATTTCAAATATATCCATGGCACGGTTTAAGAAAATTTAAAAACGTAGTATATAAAAAGTTCTTTTTATCTTGCAATTATTACATACTACGTTTTTAAATTTTCTGTCATAAATCATAAATTTGAAACCCGTCAAAATGAAGATTGTAAATATGGGACAATTCAAATCAAATAAAATATCTTTTTTCCGAACTAACTTCCATACAGTTAAATTTTGCTGAATGATGGCTAAAAGTCTTAAAATAATGCATAGTCATCGTGTTCTGAGCACTTATAAAAGTTTCAAATGTCTAGCTACTCGGGTAGTTAGTTAAAAATCGATTGCAAGATTTGTACTGGACAAACAAACAAGAAAGCAACCTAATAAAAACGTAGTAAAATCTCCTTTAAAACTACTAATGAATTAACAATTCAACTTATACAACGAACAAAAAATTAAAATATTAAAAAAAAAAAATGCAAGATAAAAATAACTTTTTATATACTTCGTTTTTAAATATTCGGTCATATAATTAATTAAATATTAATCATAAATTTGAAACCTGTCAAAATTCAGATCGTAAATATTTGGCATGTCAAAACAAATAGAATAACTTGCGGATTTTTCCGAACTAACTTCTCATAAAGCGAAATTTGCTGAAAACGAATTAAATTTTGCTGAAAGATGGCTGAAATTATTAAAATAATGCATTGTCATCAAGTTCTAAGCTATTCTAAAAGTTTAAAATTTCTATCTACTCGGGTAGTTAGTTAAAAATCGATTGCAAGATTTGTACCGGACAAACAAACAAGAAACCAAGTTTATATTTTTAAAAATAAAATTTCAAATCCAGATTGAATCAGCTGGAATTCCACACCAATGTTTTACCTGTCATGACGACTGTTTAAAAAACTCACTTTTCTTTTTCATTCCTAACAATCGTCACAATTTGATTAAAAAAAAACAAAAAAAAACTGTTACTTAAGGGCAAAGTAGTTAATATTGTTCTAACAACATTGTTATTCATCTGCATAACATGAGTCCCGTAATGGATTCTGAATAAAAAAGGTATCAACTTTTTTTTTGTAAAAAAAAATGGTACTTTTTTACTCACAAAAAGTTGTTTGATTTTACTGTCTAAAGAATAAGTGAGACATAGAAATGAAATGCGTACGTTTGGTTTCATGTATCTTGGTTTCGGTCGATATGAATATGTATGTGTGTGTTGAGGTATGTACCCAGAGACTAAGGGTACGTGACCGGTGTACCCGTATCAACATGTATATAAGAACCGTCTAGCACCCTACTGTACCCTGTACCCCTCTTGGTACTCTAATATTCACTTCAGTACCGGAAACAACTCTGGTCTACGAGTTTAAATCAGAAAAAAAAATGTAATAAATCACTTAATAAGAAAAAAACAAAACAATACGTTAGTATTGTGAAAGGTTTAAGGTTACGGGACTTTAATAATGTTACTTAAACAGAATAAAGTCCTGCTTCATATGAAGACTTTATATTACAACTTATTCAAAAACAATAAATCAAATTGACTTGTATGTTCATGTAAAGTCAATTGTTTTATTGAGCTATAAAAAGTAAGTTATTTTTATTGGTTCTAGATTGTTGAAAGCTGTTATACTTTTGATACTTAATAAGTTATTCATGGAGACAATACTGTTTAGACTAAGTTGGTTACTTCGTGGTGCTTTTTTTCCCGGTGGGCTTTTACACCCGAAGACACAGGCCACTTAGGTGGGCCCATTGAACAAACCTGGGTTAGGGACCGAAATCTTCACGTGAAGATGTGGTCCCAAGAGTGTCATCAGTCATCATCATGGTTTCCAGGCCGTAACCTGGTGGCGCCACTCTTTCGAGGAGCTTCCTACTTGTTTGAATAATGCTGGGTAGACATTTAGCGAGGAGCCCGGTCTGGGAACCGAACCCAGAGCTGCGGTCAGAAGTGGTCACCCATCCATCTTCTGACCCTGCTCGAGGCTGCTTACCTTGCCTTATCGAAAGGCGAGCGCTCTAGCCTTCGATCCACCCTGGCCCCCGTCGTGGTACTTAATTATGCTTTATGTAACTACAAATGTTGCATTTACAGAAATGTTTTGGTACTAACAATCACTGAATAACTATTTTAATTTAAATCAAAGCCTATAGTCCAGGAGACAGCGTGAAAAAAAGTGTCTATGTGTCTGATGTGTGTCGTGTGTCTAACATCAAGCTAGAATTTAGTGAATAAGTAAATCTTTTGGTGCATTTAAACGTGCGTGATGGACTAAGTTCGTTTGAGGGTAATAGCTTGGCAAAAGGCATTTAAAAATAAATCCTGTCAATAGCTGCGATGTCCCCCCCATTTTGGTGGACACTGTGATTTACATGATCCTGAGTACAAAATTAGTTAGCAGTCCAAAATTGAAGTTGACTTTAGTTTGTCACTTGTTAGTTGATCACTTTGATTTGGAGTCTACTAACTAATTTTTACTCAAGATCATGAAAATCACGGTGTCCATCAAAATGAACGGGAAGTGGCCACTCTCCACCGATTTGTTATTTTCAAGTCCCGCAAAGGTACTTAGCGAATTGCATATTCTTAAAATGGAACAAAAGATTAACTTTGATACAAAATTCTGGGTAGATTTTAGTAAGACACTATTATGTACGCTATCTTGTGGACTACCATATAATTTACTTATATACTTGATAATTTTACAGTCAATAACGATAACGATATTAAGCTTAAAAGAATAACATAAATTGTCTCTCCACGTAAATTCAACGATGTAAATTCTCACGTAAAATTAATCTCACGTAAATTCAGAAAACTTGAAGACTTCTTCTGTCGATCTGCGACAAGAAATAGACTCACTTCACTACTCTTTACTAATTTTTGTGTACTAATTTCATTACATTTTTCCTGTGTATTTTGAAGATGAGGAAAATTAAAAAAATATTAATAAAGTAATCCAACATCAAACATACGTTTATATTTAAAAAAAAAATAAAACATGACAACAAGACAAGGCCCTCGTATGGCCTCTTGTCTCAAACCTTAACATCTTTTACACGAGCCACGAACTGATAAAAAGAAAAATATTATATATTAAAAAACTTTTGTTTTTCAAAATACTAAGTATATAAAACTTCTTGACATAATTACAAGACGAACCCAAATCTTTTCTGACAACCCATCTTGAATAAAAGAACAATATTCAAGATGCTTACTTCTACAAATCTTAAAAACTGTCCGGAGTACTTTCTTTTACATATATTATTTAATAATTCAGTTATATTTATCTAAGAGTACCTACGCTGTAGCATTTCTTGTAATTTTTTAATTTCTTAGTTATAACTTATAAGATAAACATTTTTTTTTTTCTCAATTATAATTTTCATGTGTTCGTCATTATAATGTTTTATCCATGTGCTTGGTTTATTAAATTCAATATGTTTATTATAAATTAATCATTTTTATTGAAAAAAAAACAAAAAAACTTTGAACAAAAACTATAAATCATTTTGTCGTAGAAAGATATACAACTTTTTATTTCTTTTAAATAAAAGGTACTTGGTTTTATACATGTGCTTGGAAACATGCCTTAGTTAGTATTTCTTATTTTTATCTAAAATTTATGAAGCTCAGAATATTTGTGTTAACTAAGAGTACATTGAGCAAGGTGGAAAAATATAAACACAGACGAACAATCTATTTATCATTACACACACACACACACACACACACACACACATATATATATATATATATATA
>KZ652709.1:128859-144852 GCA_001010745.2 Gerris buenoi | reverse complement strand
GTAAACAAACAATGCGCTTTCTTTATTACACCGTCCCGTGTTTTGTTTATTGCCTCGGGAATGACAGTTCCCCGTGTCATTCTTGAGCGGAATTTACTATGAGAACCTCCCCTTTCTCCACCGGAGAACCTCCCACTTATCTCGATCGCACTCTTATCAAACAGTTATATATCACTCTCTCTCTGAAATTGTTTGTTTACAAAACTTTTTTAATAATATAGATAGATATTCAATAAAAAGCGAAAGGATCTTGGTTCCTACCGTGTGTCTGTGAGATTTATTTAATCGAATCAAATAATGAATGTAAAATGTTTTTTCTATATTTAACCACTAATTCAAAGTCAATAGGCTACCACAGCGAAAGGTGCTTTAAATATTATAATTAAAATTAATTGATTATTTAATTATTAATATCATAATTTATTTTTTTTTTCTCACCTTCTCCGAAGATATAGGAAAAGTATTGTTTAAAAAAAAAATGTTTCGGGGTTTCAAAGGAATTATCCGTTTTTGGGTGTTTTTAAGACCTCCTGAGTGGTTTTCAGCTTAAAGTCTGTATGTATGTATGTGTGTGTGTGTGTGTTATCATCGTAGCGCCCAAGGTATTTAATCTAAAGAGTTGAAACTTGGCAGATCATCATTCCTTACCATTAGTGGTGCCGCTCGGAAAATAAACTTTTTCCGCCATGTTGAACCCATTTTGCTAAGTCAGCAAGTATTTAAAAAAATTGGTCCTAATCGAGTTAAAATTTGGCACGAATGTATGACAACAAGCCACCAAATTTCATTTTGATATTGGCCGCCATTTTGAAGTTATCAATTTTTGTATTTTGAAACTTTACCGGTTAATAATACTGAAAGTATAAATATGTTTTTTACATATAGCATATCGTTGGAACCGGAAAAAATTAAGGAACAAATATGAAAAAATCCGAAGAAATTTCATTAATTAGTTTAAGAGTTATAAGCGAATATAATTATTTATTATACTCATAATATTATATTATATTTTTTAAATCTGGAAGCTGGGGGAAATCGAGAAAAAAAAAAATGGGAGGAGAGTGAATGAGAGCTTGAGATTTTGGCGGGTAATAGGTCATGGCCCGACCTATTACCCGCCAAAATCTCAAGCTCTCATTCACTCNGAGGAGAGTGAATGAGAGCTTGAGATTTTGGCGGGTAATAGGTCATGGCCCGACCTATTACCCGCCAAAATCTCATACCCCGACCTCATACCCTCCAAAATCTCAAGCTCTTATTCACTCTCCTCCCATTTTTTTAGCCTCGAACAGGAAAACATACTTCTCTCCCTTGTTGCGTAAATAACTATTACTAAGCTGATTAATTCTTAAGAGGGAACTTTGCGGGAAAAGCTGCGGTGGTTGCCTTCTGTATCCTCCGTGTATTTTCACATCCCTGGGTTGAAATCAAAATTATCTTTTATTGGAACGAAGTTCCTTATGGCCCGTTCTGGATCCCTGGAGTGAATCCGAAAAAAAACCAAAATCACCGTCACAAAATAACCGTCACAAAATCGCCGTCACAAAATCACCGTCACAAAATCACCGTCACGTAAAATCCGTCACGAAATCTACCGATGACAATAACTTGAGTAAAAGTTCATCGAGTTAGTAGAAATTTGGTACACATGTTCATTTCACCAATGCCCAGGCTAAGTTCGTTGGACAACGTTATTCGCCCAAGCGTTCACGCGCAACGCTCGCGTAAACGTAAGCTTCAAAAATGTTAAGACGGGAAAAAGTGTTATTAAGGAAGCCTGTTACTTGACTTGTTTTGTTTATTTTTGTTATATATGTCAAATGTCACTTATTTCAATCTAACATTCTTTAACAATCATAATCTTTTAACTCGTCATGATTAACATTTTTCTTATATGCAATACATATTTATTGTAAGATTCTTGCTTTAATGATACAAATGACACTTTTCTTTTAATTTTGCCTTAACTCCGCTAGGTACGAACAGTTCGTTACTTTTAATTTTGTTTCTTTTCTAACTCCGCTAGGTACGAACAGTTCCTTACTTTTAATTTTGTTTCTTTTCTAACTCCGCTAGGTACGAACAGATCGTTACTTTTAATTTTGTTTCTTTTCTAACTCCGCTAGGTACGAACAGTTCGTTACTTTTAATTTTGTTTCTTTTCTAACTCCGCTAGGTACGAACAGATCGTTACTTTTAATTTTGTTTCTTTTCTAACTCCGCTAGGTACGAACAGATCGTTACTTTTAATTTTGTTTCTTTTCTAACTCCGCTAGGTACGAACAGATCGTTACTTTTAATTTTGTTTCTTTTCTAACTCCGCTAGGTACGAACAGATCGTTACTTTTAATTTTGTTTCTTTTCTAACTCCGCTAGGTACGAACAGATCGTTACTTTTAATTTTGTTTCTTTTCTAACTCCGCTAGGTACGAACAGATCGTTACTTTTAATTTTGTTTCTTTTCTAACTCCGCTAGGTACGAACAGATCGTTACTTTTAATTTTGTTTCTTTTCTAACTCCGCTAGGTACGAACAGATCGTTACTTTTAATTTTGTTTCTTTTCTAACTCCGCTAGGTACGAACAGATCGTTACTTTTAATTTTGTTTCTTTTCTAACTCCGCTAGGTACGAACAGATCGTTACTTTTAATTTTGTTTCTTTTCTAACTCCGCTAGGTACGAACAGATCGTTACTTTTAATTTTGTTTCTTTTCTAACTCCGCTAGGTACGAACAGATCGTTACTTTTAATTTTGTTTCTTTTCTAACTCCGCTAGGTACGAACAGATCGTTACTTTTAATTTTGTTTCTTTTCTAACTCCGCTAGGTACGAACAGATCGTTACTTTTAATTTTGTTTCTTTTCTAACTCCGCTAGGTACGAACAGATCGTTACTTTTAATTTTGTTTCTTTTCTAACTCCGCTAGGTACGAACAGATCGTTACTTTTAATTTTGTTTCTTTTCTAACTCCGCTAGGTACGAACAGATCGTTACTTTTAATTTTGTTTCTTTTCTAACTCCGCTAGGTACGAACAGATCGTTACTTTTAATTTTGTTTCTTTTCTAACTCCGCTAGGTACGAACAGATCGTTACTTTTAATTTTGTTTCTTTTCTAACTCCGCTAGGTACGAACAGATCGTTACTTTTAATTTTGTTTCTTTTCTAACTCCGCTAGGTACGAACAGATCGTTACTTTTAATTTTGTTTCTTTTCTAACTCCGCTAGGTACGAACAGATCGTTACTTTTAATTTTGTTTCTTTTCTAACTCCGCTAGGTACGAACAGATCGTTACTTTTAATTTTGTTTCTTTTCTAACTCCGCTAGGTACGAACAGATCGTTACTTTTAATTTTGTTTCTTTTCTAACTCCGCTAGGTACGAACAGATCGTTACTTTTAATTTTGTTTCTTTTCTAACTCCGCTAGGTACGAACAGATCGTTACTTTTAATTTTGTTTCTTTTCTAACTCCGCTAGGTACGAACAGTTCGTTACTTTTAATTTTGTTTCTTTTCTAACTCCACTAGGTACGAACAGTTCGTTACTTTTAATTTTGTTTCTGTTCTAACTCCGCTAGGTACGAACAGATCGTTACTTTTAATTTTGTTTCTTTTCTAACTCCGCTAGGTACGAACAGTTCGTTACTTTAAATTTTGTCTCTTTTCTAACTCCGCCATGTATAAGTAGTTAGCAACGTATACGTACTTAGCAGTGTGGTTTTATAATTTATATATAAAGAAAAATGTAAGGAACTTCGTTCCTACCGGATGTCCCACGACACTACACGTATTTTTTAATATATTATAAGCTTTCATCCCAAAAAGAAGCCCTTTGTCAAGTATTAACTTCCTATACCTTAAGGACTTAAGGAGATCGGTCTGGGCTCAATTCCCCTTCTTTTCTTAATTTGTACGTGTTCCCTTTAGGAATAAAATTTTATAAAATTTCTATTGGCGTCAATATAATTTAGAAATCATTATACTACGTACACACTCGTAGATTTTATTTTAGCGTTTTGATGAAGTGGTGATAAGTATGTTATTAGGTTTAGGGATGGTAAGGTGTGATTTATAAAAAAATGGATCCTTGATGATTTATAAACTAATTAAATAATATATGCTTAAAAAATGAAACTAAAAATTTTTAACAGTGATTGAACAGTTCTTCCTACAGAAATTTTCATAAAACATAAAATATTGTCTGGTGCTTTTTCTAAACAAATTAGGTTCTACACATTTTCTTATAAAAAAAAAAAAAAAAAAAAAAAAAAAAAATTTTAAAAAAAAAAAAGTAAAGGGTATTAAGTATAAACTTGATAAAATTGTTAGGTTTAATCAATTAACATGGCGGTAGTAATAAAAATTTAAATCTATTTAAAAGCCCCATACTCGTACTCCTTCCATATTGAGCTATCCTCCCCATATTGAGCTAAAAAATGTTTTATAGCCTATATTACACGCATAATTGAGCTTAAAATTGTACCCAAAAACCAACAAAATCTGTTAACCCGTTTGGACGTGATTGACGCACAGACAAAATGACATAAAATTTTCTAAACTTAAATTCATTATTGGTACTACTCATTTAGTGAAAATACAAAATTTAAGCGCAATCGGATAAATGTACAGACACTATTCCAATTTTTTTTTCTTTGGGGTTTTAGTCCCGATCAACTGCCAGTGCCAGGGTTATTACAATCTTATAAATATTTATGAGGATGACGTATATAGAGGTCATCTTAATTAACGTACTAATAAACAAGTAAATGCTTTGCTATAAATTTTAAATTTACGTGAAGTTATAATATGATATTCCAAAGGATCAGGGGAGAACTGGCATGTGTATTGTGTACGTTTATCGTTTATTGTCAAAAAAGAACTTGAGATATCATTAAGATTATAATTTTAAAACTTGAACTTGACCTTACAGCTGATTAAAATTCTAAAAATAAGAAAACCCAGCCAAGATATTTAATCAGCTGTCACGCTAATTTTAATCTATATTTAAAATCTTAAGTAATGTTAGAGCAGATTAGCAACACGAAAAGTACCTTCGAGGCCTTTTATCTCGTTTGAAATTTCCCTCCTGATTTAGCCCTAGAACTGCAGTATTTTACTACGCATGGCACTCAGGCTTGCCAATCTTATTATAAGTATTCTTGTTTTTTTTTTCTCCTCTACCCTTTCGTTTACCAACTTACCGATTCATTATTCATTAGTTCATTTAAAATTAAATTTTTTTAATATTTGAATGAGGTGCCTTTTTTTAAAATCTTTTTTTTGGGGGGGGGAAAAGATTTATTTTTATACTTTAATTTATACAATTATAATAAACTTATTATTTAAGTTTTCAACCCTTTTTAAGATCTAAACATCTTTGTTTAGATTTTTTTTTTTTTTTTTAAATAAATTCGGATTTGTTTATTATTTTTGATTATGGAAAAAAATAAATTTAATTATAAAGCAATTATGAGAATAAATTGTAGTAAAGTCGGTGTAATATTGTGGAGCGTTGTGAGTAGGGTGGTGGTGGGGCGAGGTAGGTTTTCCTGCCCCCACTAGAGGCAGCGGCTGGTGGGGGTTGCCTGATCGATAGATCGGCTAGAGTGCCTTTTGGTCGAGTGTCGTCTTCTCGTGTGGCCAGGCGTTGCCTTACATTAGGAGGCTCATGGCGGACAAATCAGGAAAACCCGGCCTTTATGAACGACCACCGGACGTCGGCAAGTGGCAGTCATTCAAGACTTTTCTGTGGAACGGAGAGACAAGTCAACTACTAGGAAGAACATTCTCATCATGGGGTAAGTCCCACATCAAATATCTCCCCATTCTTTTCCGAATCTACGAAACGGAATCCGGTGCCCGTTTTGTAAAATTAAATTTCGTTTTTTTTTTTTTATTTTTAATGTATTAATATGAAATTTCGATTCGTTTATTATATTCGAAATTTTATCAAGTCCCTAATTTTTTTTATATAGAATGCTCACCCTTAGCCTGAAAGGGTCGATAGCTACCACCCCATCCCTTACCCTACCACCATCTTACACCAACCCTACACATTTAGTTTTCCCGACTTTCACAAGCTTTTCCATTTTCTTTACAACCATTTTTATAACATACAAGTTAATCCTTTTAAATTTCATAAATTCTGAAAATACGTTTATAATTTAAAATTGGGAGTAGGTCCTTGTTTCCTCCCTGTAGGATTATATCCTCTACCCCCACTCCTCTCCCACCACGGTCGATATGTAATTCTAGGTCACTTTTTAGTCTCGGAAAATATATTTCTATTTAAAAAAACTAGACTAAAATAAGAGAAAAAAATCGGTTCTTAACATGAAGTTAAATTTTTTCAAACCCATATCTCTAGTTAAACAACTTTTATCAACTATTTTATAAACTCAGTCTTTTCACAAAATGTAACAATTATTATGAAATAATAATTGACTAAGTATTTCGGTTTATTAATAATAACTAATTATTTCTTATTAACCACACACGAGTGGTTCTATTGTAAAATTTGGGCAAACTATAAAAATTAACGTTAAGAAACTTGCTCCATGTTTTTAGTTGCCCAATGTGTGCTCAATTTCACCATCGTATTAACAGCCTCTCCCTAGCAATTATGAAATTTGCCAAAATGACGGAAACGTTTTATATCTACCCTTTACGTTTTTAAAATTTATTTTTTTTACGTTCATATTAAGTTACTCGAGTGTAAAATATCAATACTTATGTAATAAATTCCCCCCTTTTTTTTTATTTCATTTCAGCCATTAATTATGATTATTATGATTTTATCGATCACTTGCTCAATTAACTGATCTTAATGTCCGTATTAAAAATCGTAAAAAAAGGCCGAAAGTAGTGAAAAGCAAATTTGACTGAGAACACTTACACCCTGAAATAAATTTTTCGTTTTTAACTAAACGAAGTCTTGGAATAATATCTTGTAAATATCTTGGACATGAATAACATCTTGGAAACATTATTCATATAATTTATAATAAATTAACATTTCACCTCAAATAAATTGACATCTGAATCCTGTAAAAATTTTTTAAGCAATGACTATACCCTGTTTCTTCAAGCATGAATTTATCAAATTGTATTTGAAATTCATTGAATATCATAAATTAATAAGTATGTAGTAAGAAAATGACATTTTGTAGTAGAATTTAGCTGTCATTTTAATGTTTAAATGTATAGTTAAATTTAGTTTTTTTTTTTTGGATAACGTTGATTATTAATGTTATTTCCAGACAAGTTCTTGATTAGGGAACTAAATTTTAATTTTTTTTTTCTCATTTTACTACCAGCTATAATTGTCTTGTCCTATTTTCAAAATTGGTTGTAGAAAAAAAAGAAATCAATCCATATAGCAGTGGCTCCTGGCGCCCCCCCCCCCCTCGGGGGGGGAGGGGGGGAATGTGAGTCAAGGTTGTGTGAGATGCGCAAAGTCCGCCCCCCCTCTACTAACCATCGATCTAGACCACGAGAGCTCCTCGGGGGGTTCAAATAATTTCCCCCCTCAAATCCCCCCCCCCCTTGAAATTTTTTTGTCCTTTTGAATTACAAGATTAAAAAAATATATGTACATATTAACGATATTGAATAATAAAAAAAAAAAGAATTTATACTGTCAATTTTTATATTTACTTATTAAAATATACATGTCAGAAATTTAATGAGGAAAAAAGAGATATCAAAGAAAGCTAACAGAATATTTAATAGAAAATAAATAAATATATATTATTTAAGTACTAATTCTTTATACTACTAAGTATACGAAATTATACTTTTGAAAATACAATAAAAAGAAAATTAAAAAAAAATGAATTTTTTCAAAACGAATCTGAATTTTCCGAATAACGGGAAAAGTTTAGTTTATTTTGAATTCAATTTATTATGTATGTGTTTCCTTAATTTTTATGTTGGTAAAACATTTGGCCGCGCCTAGAAATCCAAATTAGAACATCGATCATAGATAAACGTTCTCACTATATTTACTCGTGTTTTTCTAAACTACTAAGCATATTATTAGTGATACATATAAATATATCATAAAATAGATAATATTTTACTAATAAAATTTCACTTGACACGTTTTAATAAGAAAATTGTTATTAAATTTGATCTTAGGGCGAAATGACTAATATTATACTCAGTATTCGAAAATTTCAGTAGGAATTTTCAGTTAATATTATATTTCCTATTTAAAATTGTACCGGATAATATATTTTCTTTATATAATTTAGAAGCAGGTATACAATTATAATTGACATCTTTTAAAAACATCATTTAATATAAGAGAGTGATAATATTTAGTTAAAGGACAAAGCAGGAGCTAAAAATTATCAGAAAAAGTGCTAGATAAGTTGAAAAGAGTCGATATATCGATTTTTCAGCACTCTAGCCAAGATACACGCCCTAGTCATAAGATGTGCTTAATTCCCTGTTATGCTTCCAACTATAGAATTATAAGCATCGAGAATCATACCTTGTAAAGTTTATTATAAAAGGCTTTTATATTCATACCCTCATGTTTGCCTCGTAAAAATTAAATTAGGTTAAATCGATACGAATATCTTTTACAACGTAAGCAAAGTAGATAAATATAACTAGATTGATTAAATTAAATACATTTTAAATTTTAATCTGTTAAAATTTAAATCTACCCTTAGTTTTTTTTATTCAATAAAAGTGGTAACACTGAGTTTTCGTTGTAACTAAGAATTTAACCTAAATTTTTATTCGTTTTTCGTATGTCCAAGCCATGATGTGATAATCGTATGTGTTTCGTATTTAATTTTTCTTATAAAGTGTAAATGTATTCTTTTGTGAATATAATATATAGTTAAAACGGGCTTCTTGTTCTCATTTTTCAACATAATCAATGAATATATTCCCATTAATAAATTTAAGTAATTCAATGCAATAGGTTCATGAAACTAAACTTTGTTACTTTTATTAGTAAAATACATATTACTATATTTATTTTATACTCTAAATATTAATATGCCGTTTCTATTTTAAAGTATATAGAATCTAATGCATGATTAGTTACATTTTAAGTTTAATTAATGGACTAGATTCCCATTAATAAATTTAATTAATTCAATACAATAGATGAATGAAACAGATAAGAATATAGTTCACTTTTAATAGTAAAATATATATTACTAGCTCTAATATCAATATACAGCTCATACTTTATTATCTATGAAATGCATTGCGTATGATATAGTCAATAAAATTCAATTTACTTCAAATAAAGTTGTGTGAAAGCATTGTTCTAAAATTAGAGGTGGTTAGAGGTGGTTGGAGGTGGTTAGAGGTGGTTAGAGGTGGTTAGATGTGGTTGGAGGTGGTTAGAGGTGAAATGTTTGAGTTTTTAAATTGAGGTATTCTAACATGGACGCCCATGTATTCTATGTTACTTCAATACGTAGTTTCTATTTGTTATTATATCAATAGTAAATAAAATAATGGTTGTAGTTTTCAGTAAAGATATACAGACGTTACCCATTTTGGCACTTCTTTAGATTGTTACTCCCCTTATAAAGAAAAGAGAGTGGAGTAACAAACTAAAGAAGGTGTACGGAATGTTCTTCTTTAGTTTTCTTCCCTGTCCCTGATAAAAACAGAAGTGTGTTATTCTTTTGTCCCAATGTATATTAGACTAAACATCCCTTTGTCTTAATAGTTATTTAGTCAAAGTCGTGTATATTCTAAAAAAAAAAACACAGGGGAGTAACAATTCCACTATTTTACCATTATTTACCACTATTTCATTATTAATGTGTAAAAGAGTTTACTAAGTAAAAATTACAATATACATTTTCCAAATAAACATCTTCAACCAATAGAAAGTTTCTCATTATTAGTAATAAAATGAAATATAATATAGTTTATTAACTAATTATAATCACGTTTTTACAAGCTTGTAATTAACTTGCAATGTTAGTTTGTACAATGTTAGTTGTACAATGTTAGTTGTACAATGTTAGTTTGTACAATGTTAGTTGTACAATGTTAGTTTGTACAATGTTAGTTGTACAATGTTGTAGTTGAGGTCAAATCTTGCAACTGAATTTTAAAGCAGTTATCCTCAACCGATTGAATTTAAATTTTGCATGCACGTCTAGTTCGGATGACAAATCATGGTTAGCTTAAGTGATTCTACATCCAATGTGTTGGACAGCCCAAGATGGCGGACTAGTTATTTGTTTAAGTACGCCCATGTATATTTTTTATTAGTAGGGGAAAGTAGGGTCAAACCGGGTACCTCAATTTTTCCTAAACTAGTGCTGCTATCTATCTAGTGATACATTCAACTCAATCCTGGAAGCCTGTCAGTTGGTTTGTGATAGTTAGTGATAGAAAAAAACAGCGTTTCTTTTATTCAGTACGTACTTAAACTTTTTTTGTTATTTTTTACAAGACTTTGTTTGTGTTGTTAGCAAAGTGCCCTTACATTTAATACTTGGGAAGTAAACCTCTTCAATATGTAGTTTAAATAGAATAATTAGACACCAGTGCGAGATTTTTGCAATAACCTGGTGATGGATGACAGCCGACAGCAATTTTTTTTTAAAAAACACTCCTTGGGGGTAATACCGGGTACCGGGTTTGGGGCAAATCCGGGTAGTACCTGGGTACCCGATATTGCCCCTACATTAATTATTATTTGTGTGGAAAATAATAACTGTTTTGTTTTAATCAATAAATGATATAGTTTTTACTGAACTTAATTCCGACTGCGCTTCTGGAGAAGGAATAAGGTGTAACGAGTGCAACCTTCTCCTCATGAGCAATTTAGCGCTTATGAGGGAAAGAGAGAATTTTTTTTTGTGACTTCAGTGAAAATGTAACTTCAGACTAATGTTTCAACAAGATAGATTTTTATAAATAATACATAAATTGGCCGTAGCAGTTAAAAAATTATTCATTTTCTTAAGGCTCTACCGCTCTTTGAGGTTAGAAAAATCATTAAAATGAAAATTTTATTGGTTCTAAGAAATCAGAAATCTAATCACAGGCTTCATTCCTAATTTTAATTCTGCACAATTTGAGCCCTATTTCAACTTCCTATGGCAAATAGTACAGGCGCCATTTCAATACATCGATAAAACTCGTAGTATTAAAATGGCGCCTGTACTATTTATCATAGGAAGTTGAAATAGGGCTCAAATTGTGCAGAATTAAAATTAGGAATGAAGCCTGTGATTAGATTTTTGATATCTTGCTTAGAACCAGTACAATTTCAATTTTACTGTTTTTCCTAACCTCAAAGAGCGGCACAGCCCGGTTTTACCCGACCATTTAACAAAATTCTGATTTTGACTAAATCCACAATATTTATTCTCAGGACCTTGTAAGTAAATTATAACGGCAAAATCGGTTAAATGTTGATAGTCCAAATGTGTCTAAAGAAAATAGTTCGTAAATGATATTTTTTTCGTGGCCCAGTAGTTCATAAATGGGAAAAACAGTTATGGTACCCGGTTTCGCCCTACTTCCCCCCCCCCTTACTTATTAGTACTTTTTTCATCCTCGTGTTGATAGAATAAGAAATTACACAATTTTAATTGTCAACGATTTTAAAACTGAAACTAAATATAGCATTGTGAAAAGTACCTTTTTACTTGTGAATTTTAAATTTTTCGTTTATTAGTTGTTAAAGTACGAATTGTTATGTTGAACATTGAAAAAAGTATTTGTGTAGATTTCTGGATGAATACTATTAAATTAAAAAAAAAACCTCATATATGGATAAAGCTTAATTTTAACTTTATTAATGAAGTTGAAAATTTTCCATTTTATACGAATTTAAGTACCTAATAAATATAGTGCTTTATTTATTAAATTTAATTTCTACCCTTATGTTATAATTTTTGATTTGTACTACTACAAAAGTGAGGCTTCATTTCGTTATTTATTGAATAACAATTAATGTAAGCAAACTTTTACCTTAAATTAAGAATAAACTTTTTAAAATCTATATTAAAAATTTGTTTACTATACATAAAATTGATTAGTATTCGCTTTACTAACTATGTATATTTTTTTTAATACCGTTTTGAATCCATAATTTAGATAAGAAAGTGAATTCCCTGAATAATGAAACTTTATAATCTTTTAATATCTTAACTTATTCTGTCGTAACCAAAAAGAATATTAAAAAAATGTACATAGTATCAAGAATATTTAACATTGTTTACAATTTTGTTAAATATATTGTTACTAATAAAGTAATAACATACTTATTTAGTTTCTCTGAGAATTAATGCATTTATTAATATAAAAATAAGTTAATTTTATTGAAAACGTTCCTACGATATTTACTAAATACTGTAAAAGTTTAGTCTCAGCGAAATGTATATCTTATTAGTCGGTGTTAATTAAAGTGTACAATTACTTCGGGAGTAATAATTATGATAGTAGTGTTGTTAATTAATGTCCTAAGTTTTGAGTTGACTCTCGGTAGTAGTTTTGAGGCAAAAAATAATTGTTTTAACTGTGAAAGGAAAACCTTTGTCTTCAAGTCCTTCATAAGGCGGATTTGGACAAGAAAATTCTGTGCACTAATTAGCTCTTTATCAATTTAATGAGCATATTGGTTATTTAAGTGTCTTATCACTTTGTCTAAAATCATTCATAAGAAAACCTTTAAAAAAGTTTGTGTTTCATATTTAATAATTTTTCAAAGCTGGATGTATCCATATCTATTAACTGACTAGTAAAACAATAATCTTACCACCCCCCTCCACACGTGCTTACCGGAATATTTGATAAATATTTGTTGATGATTATTCGTGTACAAAAAAAGGAATATTTGTTTCAGAAGGTTCGCAGAAGNGTGATATATATATATATAAAATATGTATTTTAGAAAAGACAACAAATTATTACTCAGGAAACTTGGATTAAAGGTGGATTTAGGAGCTTTTAGCGGATTGAGCGCCCTTTTTGTTAAACACTTTTTGTTAAATAAACACATTTTCCTGAAAACCTAATCCACTTCCCTAAGTAAATATCTTTAAAAATAAAGTCTCAGATTGTTTTATTGGATTCTAGCTAAGTTATATCTGTTATTTTATATAGACCACAAAGCTTTCAATAAGAATTAGATCATTTTTACTTTTTCTCTCTACTTAGTAGGAAAAGTATTGTTTTCACCAAAAATTTTGTTTTCGAGATTTGAACGGAATTATTAGTTTTGGGTGTTTTTAAGACCTCCTGAGTGGTTTTCAGCATGACGTCTATATATGTATGTGTGTTATCATCGTAGCGCCCAAAGGTATTTAACCTAGAGAGTTGAAACTTGGCAGAAAAATCAATCCTAACCTACAGAGGTGCCGCCCGGAAAATCAACTTTTTCCGCCATCTTGAACTCAGTTTGCTGAGGCAGCAAAAATTTTAAAGAAATCTAAAATGGTCCTGCTCAAGTTGAAATTTGGCAAGAATGTAACTTCTCTGTATGGCAAACAAGCCCACCAAATTTCATTTTGATATTTCCCGCCATTTTGAAGTTATTCAATTTTTGAATTTTTTAACTGTGACACTTAATTATACCGAAAATAAAAATAAAATAGGTTTTTGACATATAGCGCATATCAAAAGTACTCATTTGATTATTATGAAATTTGTACTTAGTATAGTACAAACTTAGTATAGTTTGTCGAAAGTAAACCGCAGATATCCCCAGATTAATTACTACTATCCGCGCTCTTTCAATTTTGCTTAATTAATACATTAATTCATAAAAAAAAAGGTAACAAAAGTATAAAATCATTTGTACAAAATAGTACGCGAGGAAGCTATGTGCCACACTAATTGGCAGTCTATTTAATTAGGATTTATTCAGTAAATATTAACAGAGAATTTTTTTTACTTACAATTAAAAATGTTTTTTTGTGAAGAAATACAAATACATTAATAAATATACATGTACGTATAAATAAAATGTACGTATAAATAAATATACATTTTTTTCTAAACCAACTTGACCTAGGTATAGTTTAAACTGATTAAAAAAAAAAAAAAAATTCTACCATAGATAAATTGTTGTCATATCACAGTGAGTTTAAAAAAAAAAAAACTATTAATACCGTCATAAAGAGAGGGGAGAGTTCCATTCATAGTTTACTGATAGTGTTATCAATGACTGCACACTTACAAATTCCCACAGGACGCCAAGTTGATTCATACGCTAACAATAATCTTTCTTTTATATTTAGTAGCCTTCAGAAAGTTAAAAAACCAACAAGTCAGCTAAAAACAATATATGATCAAAATTGTTTTATTCTTTTTTTTTGTATTTTTTGTCTTTTTTTTTCTTCTTGTTTTTTCGTTTATGTTGTCTTATTCTTTTTTATATTCTTTGTTTCCAAGCACAGATTTAATTCTTTTATAGAAATAAAATGAAACGTGTTTTTTTTTTGCAATAGGTTATTTATGTTTGACACGATTTATCTGATTATTTATTTTGTAAAAAAAACAAACCTATTATTTGTCATTAGTTTCAAATATTAATTCTTAGAAGAAATGTTAATTATGTTTTTATAAGGAAATACAATTTATTATTTAAATTCTTCATACTGCAAATATACACATTTAACATTTAATTAATATTTATTATTCAATATTCGTAGAAATCGTAAATTCCTAAAGAAATAACGTATTCCTTAATTGTGAGGAAATAGTCATTCTTAAAATTTATGTCATAAAACCTGTTCATAAAATAAATTTATTAATTTTTATAAATGTTACAATGAACACTGTTATAAACTATTTATAGATATTAGATATGTGTATTTTTAAGTCTTATTGCCTTTGTAGATAGATCAATACAGGGTGTCCCAGCTAATATGGAACAGCGAAATATCTCCGGAACCATGATAGATAGAAATATACGGTTTTCAGAGTTCGATAAAGGATAAAAAGGCGCTTCTAAAACATATGCTTCACATTTTCTGTGTTCAGCAGAAGTGTGTGCAATTTAAATAAATAAATAAAAGTGAATAGGAAGCTAAATTTTTAATACTGGATTTGAATTCTATGGCTTAAAATTAGAATATTTTTCTCTTGTAAATGTTTTGCTCCGAGCATTAGTTTGCCCTCTAGAGAGCCCTGAACTTGCTAAAATTGAAAATTTAAGTCCATTTTACGGCTACACAAATGGATTTAGAAAAATAATGAAAAAAGAATGAAGTATATTTGCTTATCCTTTATAAATGTTGGGCTCAGTAGTTACATCATTAAATTTATACTTATCTAGGCATTATCTAAAAAATACGCTTCCCTAGAAGCATGGTGGGTCCCTGAGGGGTACCTCCTTTTCCAATCTTTATTAAACATTTCATTTCAATACTTTATATAACGTGATATTGGTAAAAGAACGATTATTAGGATAAGTTGCCGGATAAAATCTAAATGTAAATTTATTATTAGACCAAGTAGTAAGAGTCATTGCTTTAGAGCAGGGGTTCCCAAAGTTTTTTTTACCAAGCCCCCCACAGTCAAGAATAAATCTTCCCACGCCCCCCTCCACCCTTTACAATTTTATGAGATAATGAAAAAAAAAAAAATTAACCATTATTACATTGAATAACCATTCATTTATTTGTATTACTATTTTTTTTTATAACATTACAAGTTAATCTTATGGGATGGATGAGCTTGTATTTTTTTTTTTTTTTTTTTTACAAGATTCCCTATTCTTTGATGAGTATTAGAAAGTGCACAACGAAAATCAAGCACAGCAACATCAAGTTTGCCAATACTTTGTTTTTATTGCAGCAAGTGCAGAAAAATCTTTTTCGCACAAATAAGTGCTGAAATACAATCGTAGGTGCTTGCTGCGATATACTGGGGTACACTTTAGTAATACTTAACCCAAAACGATGATTTGTCCATTTTATCATAATCGGCAGCAGAACCTTTTTTTATTTCTAAAGCTTGTTCTTGAAGTGTTTCGAGCAGGGAATCTATGT
>KZ652709.1:59853-71486 GCA_001010745.2 Gerris buenoi | reverse complement strand
AAACAGGCGAGCGTAGCGAGCCTTCTATATTTTGATTAAATAATTACTATATTTACTGTATAAACAACAAAATAACAGCCAATAATAACTTTATTCAATAAATATTTACCACAAATGCTGAATCAACAGGCGAGCGCAGCGAGCCTCAATAAATTTTTTAAATGAATATTTACTACAAATTCTGAATCAAAAAGGCGAGCGCAGTGAGCCTAATTTTATTTGATTAAATAATTACATACTATGATTATTGTATTAACAGGCGAGCGAAGCGAGCATTCAATAACTTTATTTAATAAATAATTACTACTACAATAGCAGAATCAACAAGCGAGCGCAGCGAGCCTGCAATAACTTTACTTAATAAATATTTGCTACAAAGGCTGAATCAACAGGCGAGCGCAGCGAGCCTGCAATAACTTTATTTAATAAATATTTACTACAAATGCTGAATGAATAGGCGAGCTTGTGTTAATATTAATTAATAAAGATAATGGACAAAATAATTTTAATGGTATTTTCACATTAAATAAGAATGTCAGGTTTTACTGAAATATTATCCTGATATCATTATTGAGAGTATATTACGGCTGATATAAAAGCACCATTCTACGCGAGTTCTTTATGCACCGCATCACTAGTTTCATTTGTTTTGACATATCCATATTTACCTACACACTTCATTTTGACGGGTTTCAAATTTATAATTTATGACTGAAAATTTAAAAACGTAGTATATAAAAAGTTCTTTTTATCTTGTAATTATTAAAAATTGAAAAACTTATAGAGCAATTTGACAATTTATCTCAACTATCCATCTTCAGTAATATAATATTCTGGATAAATAGGTGTAGGTAAATATTATATATATATATTTGCCTGTGTACTGTGTACCTTCGGAATATGTATTATGTATGTGTAAGCGTGAAGTTTAATCCGATTTCAAATCTAGGCCAAGTAGATAAATCGATATCAAATTCGACCAAAAAAGGAACTACGTACGAGTATAACGAGTCGACGTTTGAAGGACGTTTTCTTCTGAAAGCTCGACGTACGACTACTCACTTCATTGGCATGACGCATGACTATTGCAATTCTTGGTCTTTAGAAGCTCAAGTAAACAATCTCGATATTATTATAAAAGATAAGTCGACTTCTAACTTGTGATTTCAAATCTCAACAGAGTGAACGGATAAGATATAAATCTCTTAGATTTGCATGTCTCCTGTAGATTTCTCAGCACCGTTCTTTATGCACCGGAGCAGAAAAGGAAAAGAAATATTGACAAAACACAGAAAGTACTTTGGTGGTTTTATATCGGTATCTGAATGTTACAAACTCAAGGTCTGTCTTATATTAACTGTAATGCTTGACAAAACGTTTCCATAAAGGAATAAAATTACAGCAGTAATGGTTTCTGTTTGGATTTTACGAACCCGTAATTACCAATGTAAATCACAGAATCGATTTGCTGCAAAATAAATATATAATTATGGAGACAATTTATTGAGAGATAATCAATCTCGTCTTGACTGCAAAAAAAGTGAAGACAAGGTCATAAATCTTCAGTACTGACTTATTCAAGACTGAAATTGAAATATTACTCAGCTCATTCCCATTCACTTAGCATTTGCTCAACTATACTATAATCGCACTTCCTTCCATAAAAACTTATTAAATCGCAGATTTTTTAATCTATATTGCAGAGTCGCTGTCCCCCACTTAGTCAGGAGACCCACTGAGTCCAGGAGATAGCGTGAAAAAAAGTGTCTGACTTAAGGCCCTGATACACGGTCAAAATGTTCGCGCAAACATTTTGACCGTGTAGGGACTGTTTGATGTGTTGCGCAAACATTTCGCAAAAGACATCAGGTTTGCTCAAATATGTTGCGCAAAATGTTTGATGGCGGCCTTAACATCAAGCTAGAATTTTTTGTATAAGTGAATCATTAGGTGCCTTTTAAGAATATGTCGTCGCCTATGCCAAGATCATCTGCGGGACAAAAAACAAACCGAACCAGTGGCTAGCTGACTAGCTGACATGTCCTTCCAGTTTGGTGTACAGTGTGATTTTCATGATGATGAGTACGAAATTAGTAGGTATAAGTAGACCAAAAATCAAGTTGATGTTAGTTTGTCTATTGATAAATGTGACAACATTGATTCGGAGTAATATTTAAATTACTAACCTATCAAGTGACAAACTAACATCAATTAGATTTTTGTTCATCGATCAAATTGTAGAATTGTAGTAATTTTGTACTCATTTAGGATCATGAAAATCACACCGTCCACCATAAAGGGCGGTGCATGCCCGCTCTCCATCGGTTTGTTTTTTTCAAGTTCCTAATGCCAAGATATATCCCGCAGATGAACTTAGCCGACCACATATTCTTAAAAGGCACCAAACAATTTACTTATACACAAAATTCTAGCTTGATGTTTATCAGACACTTCTTTGCACACTATCTCCTGAACTCCCACAATATCCATACAATAGTATTAAATAACCATTTCGTTGCTGTCTGGTGGATTTATGCCCCAATGATTATTATTATCTCTATCATGCCCTTTATTGTGGTTATGATAATGATCAAACAGAATTCCACAGAAGAAAATGAGGTGATGGAAAATAGCAAGGTGTGGACCATTCTTGCCTCACGCACTAGCTAAGGGCGTACGCATCAATAATCTACTAAAAACTTTCCTGAATTACATTATTGTTTTCCTCCGTTAAACTTCCGAAACCGAGAAAATTTGAGTGATTTTTAGCTGGATGTCTTTCTGTTAGTGTGTCTGTCCTTCTGTCTGTCACGCATACTCTCACAGTTTTTCAGCTGCATATAGAGTTAAAATTTAGTACAAAAATCATTCCTTATACATGCAGTTGGGCTGCCCGGAATATTATAAATTTGTGACGCTATTAAGAGTCATAAAAATTTCAAAAACTCGTCAAAAATAATAAAGCGCAGAAATATTCACCAATTAAATCTTTTTATCTCCAGTAGGAAGAAAAAGTTATGGTTTTGGATTACTTTAGAGGGACTAAAGCAGGTCTTTTCTTCCCTGAATCAAAAAGTAGGGAGAAAAAGTTATGATTTTGGATTAGTTTAGAGGGACTAAAGCAGGTCTTTTCTTCCCTGAATCAAAAAGTAGGGAGAAAAAGTAAAAAGTAAGGTGAAAAAATAAAGTAGGGCGAAAAAGTAAAGATCGTAACTTAATTATTTTATAAATAGTACAAAATAAATAGTTAATGTAATGAAGTTGTTGAAATCAGATTGGCGTCACTGCTTTTACGGTCATGTTTATGTTTGTTTATAACCTGCATCTAAATAACCTTCTATTTGAGTTTAATTCCAATTCTTATTTGTTTTTAATACTGAATCTCTTACATCTGCCATAAAAAGTGCTAACAGTTATTGATATTTATTAAAATAATAAATAAAAACTGTGCAATGGACGAAAATGTGAATTTAATACCTACTGGAGATAAAATATTGTATGTACCTCGTGAGTAAAGTGCCATTATTCCCTTCGCGATAATGATCTCCCTCGGCTTCGCCTCGGGAGCTAATTAGTGTTATTCAAAAACCAATATCAAAAACTCGGATTCCCTCGGCTTCGCCTCCGGATTTAGGGATCGTGGTTCCTTCGGCTTCGCCTCAAGAACCAACTTATTCGCTCAGGGAATAATGGCTTACTTTACTCCCTAAGTGCATAAATAACTATTATAAGCCAAAAATGTGCACTGAATTTCGTTTTAATATCCACAATTTAAAAAATATCGACTTTTAAACAAATAATTTCGCCTATTGAGCTGCAATTTGCACCAATAATACCTTTCTATGATATAAGTAATAAGTCCTCCATATTTAAACTTAATATCTGCCGCTATATTGGAATTATTTGGTAGGGAATATTTCCGAGACGTCCCGAGTCTGAATTTTGTTCTTTCTCTTTCTTCGAAGAAGACGGATTTTTTTAACATGAATTAATAAAATATAAAATCGGTATAAGAAAGTAAAATAAAAAGAATGGATTATAAGTTACTCGGCGTTAGTCTTGTATATTGGTGCATTTTTGTCGGTTGCTGTTGCTCTAGCGTTTGTTATGAATGTTTCATGTTTTTGCTCACTTCTAGACCTAGTGAAGGCAAAGGGCTCTCCGGTTTCCAGTTCACGTCTTGTTTTGTTACGTCGATAAACCTAAAACCCTTCCTACTTTGGCTGCGGGAAAGTCGAAAACTTACAAGTGTGACTCTATGACTTCGGCTTCAGTCAAAAAAAAAAGATACATCGAGTATATTGCATAATATACCAGACAAATGCCTTCATGTAATAAACAAAAGCATAACCTTAAAATAAATAGTCCCTTTTATTTTTATGATAATTTAGTGAATGCAGTAACGGTTTTATTGCAACTTAATTGCTGATTATAGCTAATTTATCACTTAACTTGATTTAGTTTTAGAGTTAGTTATGCTATAAGAATAAAACCGAATAAAGCAAAATTTGTCTATATTTTAAAGTAATTGCATTTATAAATCCAGTAATTTCATTACATATAAAAGTAAACAACCTAAGTGGTTGAATTTTTAAATTTATCATTTTTTTCCTTTGAGTTTCATTCTCTAAGGCCAAAGTTGTACAACAATTTGTTTATATAATAGTAATCGTCTTTCTCTAGCATAGAACGAAAAATAGCATTATTGAATAGTATTTTTTTCTTTTTTTTTCTTTTGGGTTTTAGTCCCGTTCGACTTATTAGGTCTTTACAGGACGGGGATTTATCCGACCACTTTACTCATCTACTCGATGAGATCATTAGTATGGAACATGTCTGACCCCTCCGGGATTCGAACTCACGTCGGGGTTTTGGACCTTGGTTTCATTTCAGGTTAATTGAATAGTATTATTTTTCTGTAAACTGTGTTATATTATTCGAGCAACGTGCTTAATTATTATAAGTACATATATTTAGAAAAAAAAAATACAATTGAGTAAATTAATTTAGATAAGTTTATATCTATTTGAAGACAAACAAACAAAACAAACTTTAATAATTAATTTAGATATTATCTATTTAAGAAAGTTATTATATCTATTTGAAGACCAACAAATCAAAACAAGCTTAGCAATAACAATTGTCATTTCGAGGTGCGAAATGATAATTTAAAAAGAAAAAAGAAGTTTATGTGGTAAATTCGAAAGCTTGTTAACGGAAAGAATAATATTGTGTTTTTAACACCGACATATCGATCTGTACAGAAGTGTGAGAGCTTGTGACAGTGTAAAATTCTTCACTGTGGTAGACCGAGTAAAAAGGTGAAGGGTGGAATTAAGTATGCAGCGACGACAAGGCGGATTTTATGCATAATTAATGAACCCTGCAATAAATTAATGATTTTAAATTCGGTCTAAATATAGATCATTAAGCACCCTAGCTCGCCCGTACGGTGAAAATACGAAGCACCCCTTCGTGACAGATCTTATCTCTCTCACATTAAGTTATTTATTATCAAATTACTTTTGTGTGTGTCCGAACATAATTTTACTTTAACATCGGATGTGTTGATAATAATGGACCTCCCTGGGGTTCAGCCTTCTTGATTATAAATTTATTAATTACTCCGCGTTATCTATTGAATTCAGATAATTATTTTATTAAATTAAAAGTTTATCATTTGCATTTTCTTCTTATTAATTACTTCAAAATAATAGTAATGTTTTATTAGTTTCTCATATAAATAGAAGGTATTGTAATAGCATGAAAATTCTATTTTAAAGTGTTTTTTTTGGATTTACACGTTTTGAGGTCCAAACAAGTGGTTTTTAAAAAAATCTGAGGGGTTCTTAATAAAGTCTAGCGTCTATCGTCTGTGCAGACGCGTGGAGCCTAAACTACTGGACCGATTTTGATGAAATTTGGCCTACATGTTCAGAAAAATCATATCCCAATGCGAAATCGTAAAGTATATTTTAGTTCCAAATGTACGGTGTGCTACCTCCCAAAAACTCTTGAAAACGGTTCCGACGATTTTTATTAAAAGATTTGTTAAAGTAGTCCATTTAAATATATAGGCCATTTGTCCAGGAAAAATCTAGTTCCTAAAGGCCGATTTACACGTATTAAGTTGTTAAGTGGTTAACTAAATTTTTAGCGACTTAATGCGTGTAAACAATGAATTTAGTTGATAGTAAGTTAAGTTAGTTAAAATTTAGCGTGCAACTAAACAAGTAGAATAGAAATTTTTCTATTTTTCTGTTTCTTTGGTGGGCGTGGCTAATTACTGGACATGCGCAACAATTAAATGCACAAGTTTGTCGGAACCTCGCTTATAGATTTGCAGATCTTTGTTTATATATTATTTAAAAATGTTTTATTCGACAAAAATTATGTATTATTTACAAATACATACTTTATTTCGTCCAAAATCTAATTTAAAATAATTTTTAAGACTGTATTTATGACTTGAACTCGTTGTTCAACGTCCATTATTAGTGAACTTACCAGCATAACTAAATATTAAGTGTGAATACGTGTAAACGCTTTCTAACAATTAAGTCACTTAAAATTTAGTTAATCACTTAACAACTTAATACGTGTAAATCGGCCTTAAGAAAATAGCTTTAAACGCGGACGGAGAGAGGCCAGGTTCGGTTCTGTGCCGAGAATTTATTTTTTATAATAAAATGAATAAATAATTAAATGCGCCTACTAACGAAAACTAATAAATGGAAAACATCGGGCCAAGTAATTGTGAAATGGTATAAAAGAAAGTTTTTAGGTTGAGGTCTATCTCAGACCTATTTATAATAAGTATGTATATGTTTTGTATTTATAAAAATTGTATACGGAAGCTTATTAACTAGATTATTTAAGGGGATATACGCTTAAACGTGAATTAATTATTATGAAATTATATGAATTCCTATATTATCTCTCTCTTAAATGATGAAATATAAAATCTAAATTTTCCTCTATCGTAGAATATAAATAACCTTATCACATCATTGACCAGTTAAAAAAAAAGTCAGTTTAATTGCGGTTTCGGTTTTTATCTTGGAATGTATGTTTACATTAATTTAACCAATCTATAGTAAAATATGAACCGTGAAATTATATTAACTTAATTAAGATTTATTTGTCAAGATTAACTGAATAAATTTGGAAAAAAAAGATATTAATAAATCATAGTAGATAGATTTCGTATGTATATGTATATATATATTTTGTTTTCATCACATTTACTGCTCGTCGAGTCGAAACTATTTAATTTTTAATATTTAAAGCTGCTCTTAAAGGCCAATTTACACGTATTAAGTTGTTAAGTGGTTAACTAAATTTTAACTAAATTTTTAGCGACTTAATGCATGTCTGTAAACAATGAATTTAGTAATAAGTTGCAAGTTAAAATTTAGCGTGCAACTAAACAACTAAAATAGAAATTTTTCTATTTTTCTGTTAAGTAGGTGGGCGTGGCTAATTACTGGACATGCGCATTTAGTTAAATGCACAAGTTTGTCGGAATCTCGCTTATAGATTTGCAGATCTTTGTTTATATATTTTTTAAAAATGTTTTATTCGACAAAAATTATATATTTTTTCCAAAAACATACTTTATTTCGTCCAAAATCTAATTTAAAATAATTTTTAAGACAGTATTTATGACTTGAACACATTGTTCAACGTCCATTATTAGTGAACTAAACAGCTTAACTAAATATTAAGTGTGAATACGTGTAAACGCTTTCTAACAATTAAGTCACTTAAAATTAAGTTAAAATTTAGTTAACCACTTAACAACTTAATACGTGTAAATCGGCCTTAAGTCACTTAAAATTAAGTTAAAATTTAGTTAACCACTTAACAACTTAATACGTGTAAATCGGCCTTAAGTCACTTAAAATTAAGTTAAAATTTAGTTAACCACTTAACAACTTAATACGTGTAAATCGGCCTAAAGAGAGTGAATGGTTATTAAGGTGCTGAACATTAGCTTCGACTTAAAAGATTTAATTCTATTTACCTCCTTTTTTAATAAACTCTATTGGATTTTCCTTCACACCAATATTTTAAGAACTGAATATTGAAACAGACTCCTCTTAACAATTAAGTATAGAAACTAAATGAAGAACTCACAAATAGAAAATTATGGTTACAACTAAAAATAGAAGTAGAAATCATTCTACTATAACCCATGCCATTATACTAGGTTATTCTGACAGCGCGGGAAAATCGAAAAAAACGGGAGGGGAGCCAATGAGAGCTCGAGATTTTGGTGGGTAGTAAGTCGGGCCAACTAGGCTTTAAGAAAACGCCTAGTAGTTTTATTTGTTTTCCTCACGTAGGTTGGCCAATCTGAGCTGCCAAATTTACAAAGTATTAATTGGCATAGGAAGTGTTTAATTTGTTAAGTTGAAGGATATTGTCTAAACAAGTTATAAATCATAAATGAATTTACTCACAGTACTTCTTGATAAACTTTTTTTTTAAGTTTTAAAACACTTTTTAAAAGTAATATGTACAAAATTTACCATTTGTAAACAATAGGATGTTGCAACTAATATGCATGATACAACAAGATTCTAGAAACACATACAGAAAGTATGTGATGTATCTTATATATGATCTATTCTTCACTGGAACATGATGGTTTTTGTACCTTATTTTTTTAAAAAATAAAAAAATTAAACTTTTATAAGCATTCTAGGATTTATGAATTACAACTTATTTTAGGTAGATTAAATGTATTCCTAACAAAAACCTAAAAGTGAAAAAAAAAAAAAAAAAAAAAAAAAAAAAAAAATACTCCCTAAAAATGCATACTCGTATCCTTCCCAAAGAATGAAGACTATCGAAGTAGTAATATCTAAATTGTGGTCGTCTGCTCTTAGATTAGTCAGTAACCTCACTTTACTCCTACTTTCATGTGCAACGAGCAACACTGCTCATTTATTTTTATTGCACGACACTAGGCCAGTATCTGAATAAGGCATGAAACATCAGTATTGTGTGCTTACCTAGGAGTTACGTAGGAGATGAGAAAGAGAGAACTCGAAGAAAAAAAAAAATGTAGACCCCCCCCCTCCCTCCCAAAAAGTCAGCCTTTCGTTAAAATTCAGTACCTTAAGGCCGATTTACACGTATTAAGTTGTTAAGTGGTTAACTAAATTTTAACTAAATTTTTAGCGACTTAAATTTAGTATTTAGTAATAAGTTGCAAGTTAAAATTTAGCGTGCGACTAAACAAGTAGAATAGAAATTTTTCTATTTTTCTGTTTAGTAGGTGGGCGTGGCTAATTACTGGACATGCGCAACAATTAAATGCACAAGTTTGTCGGAACCTCGCTTAAAGGCCGATTTACACATATTAAGTTGTTAAGTGGTTAACTAAATTTTAACTAAATTTTTAGCGACTTAATGCNATAGGCTGATAAACCACTCACTAGGTTGAAAACTTTTTTATTTATCGGTATACATATATAACTACTTTTTCGACCGCTGTCCAATACAATACAATACTGATAAAATGTCCTTATTATTTATTGAAATAACCATTTGAAACACATTTTTTGACCTTTGTCACCAAAACAATGAAGTGTAGATATTGCGGTTATCTCAATATAGTTTTGCGTGAAAACCTAATATTCTAATTCCTATTGGTGTTAATAGAACCTTCTTTACGTCGATAGTTGGGAGTCCAATATTTACAAAGTATTACACGTCTTTGTCCATCTTGCCATGACATGTCATTTTCACTCTCTGGTAACTCTATGCACTTTTTTCCCAATATAAAGTATGAGTTTCAAGCCGTAAGTTGTGTTGTTTTAACCTTTTACTTTTTTGAAAAGTGTTTATTTACGTATGTATGCCAATAAGAAATGAGGTGATCTACCTAGCACATTGTTTTTTAGCTTTCTGTATACTAGACAGTTGTGGAATATCGGAATGACCCATAAAAATTAAAGAGTGCAACGTTGTATATATGAAAAAGCACCTGAAAGGCGTGGGGGGGGGGACTAACAGAAAAGACCCATAACTTTAACTAAATAACTATTAATACAAAGAAATGTTAAGTGCAATATGTACGTTAGAAACACGGAATATCACACTTCTGTTTTTTAAAAGCGGACTAACGATCTATAGAAGTGCCTTAACTGTAAGCTTTAAATAAATATGTAGTGTACGAGATACTATAATTAATAATGTGAAATGTGTTTTGTTCTGTTACAGCCAAGATCCTATTATTCTACTGTATATTTTATCTGGGCCTGGTAGGTTTCTTCTCGGCCTTGATGGCTCTTTTTTATCAGACAATAGATTACCAAGCACCAAAATGGCAACAATCCAGCTCCTTAATAGGAAGCAATCCAGGTCAGACTCTTAATACATACTTTGCAAATTACATATTCTGTAGTCAAAACTAAAAAGGCATTAAAATTAAAAAGTACGAAAATACAACTTTTCAGGAGAGCAAAAACAAACTTTGAAAAATTCTCTAAAAAAAATTGTGAATACTCACTTGACTCCTTTGGACCATATTGTTGACTGACTTGACTCCTTTGGACCATATTGTTGACTGACTTGACTCCTTTGCACCACATATTGTTGACTGACTTGACTTCTTTGGACCATATATTGTTGATTGTCTGTATATGTTTTGTATTTATAAAAATTGTATACGGAAGCTTATTAACTAGATTATTTAAGGGGATATACGCTTAAACGTGAATTAATTATTATGAAATTATATGAATTCCTATATTATCTCTCTCTTAAATGATGAAATATAAAATCTAAATTTTCCTCTATCGTAGAATATAAATAACCTTATCACATCATTGACCAGTTAAAAAAAAAGTCAGTTTAATTGCGGTTTCGGTTTTTATCTTGGAATGTATGTTTACATTAATTTAACCAATCTATAGTAAAATATGAACCGTGAAATTATATTAACTTAATTAAGATTTATTTGTCAAGATTAACTGAATAAATTTGGAAAAAAAAGATATTAATAAATCATAGTAGATAGATTTCGTATGTATATGTATATATATATTTTGTTTTCATCACATTTACTGCTCGTCGAGTCGAAACTATTTAATTTTTAATATTTAAAGCTGCTCTTAAAGGCCAATTTACACGTATTAAGTTGTTAAGTGGTTAACTAAATTTTAACTAAATTTTTAGCGACTTAATGCATGTCTGTAAACAATGAATTTAGTAATAAGTTGCAAGTTAAAATTTAGCGTGCAACTAAACAAGTAGAATAGAAATTTTTCTATTTTTCTGTTTAGTAGGTAGGCGTGGCTAATTACTGGACATGCGCATTTAGTTAAATGCACAAGTTTGTCGGAATCTCGCTTATAGATTTGCAGATCTTTGTTTATATATTTTTTAAAAATGTTTTATTCGACAAAAATTATATATTTTTTCCAAAAACATACTTTATTTCGTCCAAAATCTAATTTAAAATAATTTTTAAGACAGTATTTATGACTTGAACACATTGTTCAACGTCCATTATTAGTGAACTAAACAGCTTAACTAAATATTAAGTGTGAATACGTGTAAACGCTTTCTAACAATTAAGTCACTTAAAATTAAGTTAAAATTTAGTTAACCACTTAACA
>KZ652709.1:10420-22721 GCA_001010745.2 Gerris buenoi | reverse complement strand
TAGAGCCTCGATAAGAAGATATATATATATATATATAATTTTTGGGAAAGCAACTGGAGCTGTGGCACTGGTGTTTTGGAGTACATCTTTCTTTTCTCAGATAGCAAACCTCACGTTATTTCCAAGGAGTTGCTTGAATAACAACTTTCTTAGTAATTAATTACTCAATTATTTTGTAAATAAAACCTTATTATTATTATAATTAGCTCACATCTCACCATTACAACAAAGGACCACAGTCAGATCTCAGAACTCGATGTGTTCTTGTATTTCAATGATTCGTATTGGTTTCATAGACAAATTTACATAAAGTTTGAAGTTGATTTGTTTTGTTTTGAAGTTGTTAACTTAATTTTAATCAAATTATAATTACTATTTACAAAGGGAGACAGACAGAGAAAAATAGACCTCAGAGCCGGGATTCGAACCACGGACCTCCCCCTCATTTTCAGTGTGCGGGAGCTCTAACCAATTAAGCTACACTGAAGAATAATTTCCTCTGATGATATTGATACCTAATCCCCAATTAAGCTTATCACATTGCAATACAAATTATTATTTTTACTTTCTAATGGTATCATCACATCCCTCAGTGTACATAATAAACACAGTCTTGTTTATAATTTTGAGTTTTACTTCCTCCTGTGGTACCTTTTGCTTATTATTATCAGTCGCTTAATGTTCTCACTTCGTCTGAAGCAGCATCTACTGTACATAAAACAGTCAGGCATAGATTCATAGATAAATTAAAAACCTCAAAAATACAGATTATCATAAAAAAAAGCTCACAAGCTCATTAACTGCCACCTTCTATAGTACAACGATACAGCATTAAAATATAATATTTTCAAAACAAAATTAATTCTAAAAATTGTTTAAATAAAAAAATTATAAAGATCTAGATATAAATAATTTGTTCAAATATCTAAGTGCGTTTAATTATCAATCAAAAACAGGTACCGTTAGTACAAAGAGCAAAAATGTGTATAATAATATAAAAAAAAATACGATAGCCCAAACGCAGATAGAGCAGTACAACTTAAAACATTTTTTTGTGCGATATAATACCTGTGGCTATAAATATAGTTAGGGGGTCGTAATAAACAATACAGTAGAGCCTCGATAAGAAGTGTCTCAAGGGGATGCGGGAACAGTCTTGTTATTCAGGTCCCTTTTTATTGAGAGTCGTGTTATCAAGGTTATTTTGGCTATCAGTTGTGTTATCGAGGTTAATGGGCGGGGTTTTCAAGTCTAGACTTGTTCAAGATACCTCATACCTGTATAGAGTCGTGTTATAGAGGTTGACTTCTCAAAATAAGTTGTTATAGAGGTTCTGAGTTATGTTGTGAATTGGGATAAAAACTATGTTATTGAGGTGGTTTGGATAATAACAGTCGCGTTATAGAAGTTAATTTAACATTATGTGTTATGGCAATCTCAAAGGGGTTTGTAAATTGCAATTGTAATTGAGGTTGTCGTGTTATTGAGGTTATATATATATATATATAGGCTTATATATATAGTATATATATATAGGCTATATATAGGGTATCGTTGATATTGTGAACATATAATTAGTTAGTATAAGGAGGGGGGGGGGAGCAAAATGTTTGTTTGGATTTGAACAGCTGATAATTTTTTGTTGGCTATATTTTTTCTCTGTGAGCGCATCAAAACGGTTCTTTAATACTGGAAAGTTTCATGTTATTATCTCTTTTGATTCAAAATTTATTGGAACTGTATAGAGTGATCTGACCCTATATCAGCTATATTATCAAATGCACAGATGTGGTAAGTGTAGCATTGTTTTATGGGGGTTTATATTAACTCCGAATGAAGTAAATACAGTCACTTTTCTGAACTAGAATACGCAGATGTGATAAGTGATGTCTGTTTTCTGAGAAATCAGAATATTGTCACTTAACACATCTGTGAGCTAAGGTATCGAATATAGACATACACTGGAACAAAACTATAAGGGTTTATTTTTATATATTTTTTTTTTAGTTTTACCAACCCCCCCCCCCCTCCAAAAAAAATAAAAAAATACATATATATAAATAAATACATACATCAATTATTATGGTTACACTTAATCCTTTAGGATACTTTGGACCTCAACTATAATCACTATTTTTGTATCTTTATTATTAAGATACAACAGTTTTAATTATTGACGTCAATTTACCAGAAAAATACATTAAAAACTCGTTTATCCAAATTATTATAGTCATAGTCATGGCTTGTTTTGGATAAACAAAATGTTGGACCATTTAACATATAGAGTACATAATATCTGTAAGATTGTAAGATTAATATAGTATACATATATATTCTTATGTATATCAAATAAAAATGCAATAAAAGAACATATTGGAATCAATATTACGTCCATAAATACAAGAATATGTAAGCAATCTAAGTATACATATGATTATGAACACATATAAGAACACTTTTTTTCTTTTAAGTAAGTCGTCAGTTATCAGTTTTAGGATAAAAAGCTTGTTCTCTCACAACCTGGTATTGAAGCTGTTCCAGCGTAAATAAATCAGCGCGAGACCTCAAGATTATTTAAGATAAATCTGATTTCTGTAAAAAAAATTCTATTCAGATAAACAAGTTTTTAGTGCACCTGCAATTGCTTTTTTAATAATAATTATTATTATTAAATTATTTATTACTCTACCACATATTTTCAACAAAAAAAATGGTCCAAACTGCATTTTGCATCATTATTATCGAAGGTTGAGTCTTTACACAAAAACCTGAGAGTTAATTAAAAAAAAAAAAAAAAAAAAAAAATGAACCACTCACAAGACAGATTTAATGATTTTATGCTATTACAACCTAATATTGTCAAATTTATTTTAATTTTTCCCTGTTTTTTTCTTCTGTCAATTAGCTTTCTCGCGTCCTATTTCGTAGAATTTAATGATTTTTATCTCCAGTAGGAAGAAAAAGTTATGATTTTGGATTAGTTTAGAGGGACTAAAGCAGGACTTTTCTTCCCTGAATCAAAAAGTAGGGAGAAAAGTAAAAAGTAGGGAGAAGATTGCAACTTAATTATTTTGTAAATATAAATAGTAGAAAATGAATGGCTAATATAATGAAGTTGTTGAAATCAGGTTGGCGTCACTGCTTTTACGATCATGTTTATCTATGTTTATAACCTGCATCTAAATAACCTTCTATTTGAGTTTAATTTCAATTCTTATTTATTTTTAATATTGAATCTCTTATATCTGCTATTAAAAGTGCAAATAATTATTGTTATTTATTAAAATAATAAATAAAAACTGTGCAATGGACGAAAATGCGAATTTACTACCTACTGAAGATAAAATATTGTATGTACCTCGTGAGTAAAGTGCCATTATTCCCTTCGCGATAATTATCTACCTCGGCTTCGCCTCGGGAACTAATTAGCGTTATTCCCTCAGCTTTGCCTCAGGAATCAAAAACTCTAATTCCCTCGGCTTCGCCTCGGGATTTAGGGACCGTGGTTCCTTCGGCTTCGCCTCAAGAATCAACTTTTTCGTTCAGGGAATAATGGCTTACTTTACTCCCTAGGTGCATAAATAACTATTATGCTCTTTAAACTTATTTTTATCCAATTTATTTCATTTTCCTCCTGTTTTTTTTTTTTTAAATCTGTCAAAATTGTTTTTATTTTTTACACTTATTGAAGTATTAATTTAGCAAAATTTAAAGAGTACAAACAGTTGAAATTAATCTAAGGCTTATCTGCGGGCTACTTTCGACAAACCATAAAAATCAGACAAATACTTTTGAGATATAGGTGTAAATAAATGTATGTTTGTGTGTATGTGGAAGAGAAATAAATGGGTGCATACAGTTGAAACGTATATGTGACCAACAAAGGGTTAATTATGACCTAACATGAAAATTTCAATAAAATCGGACGACTAGTTTTTAAGAAATGTAGGTTCGCAAAAATTGAGCGACAGACTGACAGACAGACACGGAACAAAAAATGTTTAGTAAGCTTGGAAGTAAAAATGGTGTAAATAAATATTTTTATCTACGATTGATACGTAATATAAACATTGTATCTCTGTTTAGATTCGTAGAAAGCGATTCTTCACACACCTGTATTAATTGCGCATGCGTGTCTCATAGTTTTGAAGAATTCCTCTTCTTTACCACTCAAAGATTTTAAAGAAAAGTTGTCAGCCAATTAGTGAAGCACATCACTTCTTCACAACATATTATTGGATTAATGGTTCACATAGAAATTGAAAGTGTGTACACAGACTGTTAAAGTTGTTGTGTGCTTTGCGGGCTACTTTTGAAAAAACCATCTAGATGTTTATTAAAATCAGATGAGTGGTATTTAAGTTACGGTGATTCTCAAAAATATTGAACGACATACAGACAAAAGACCAAAAATGTTCCATGTCTGAAACGGATTTCTGTCAGGAATTTTTTTAATTTTGGAGACTTACAAAAATATAATATGTCAGAATGATCTGTAAGCACACAGGTAAATTTTACAATCTTTATAGCATATTGCAGGTTCAGCAATATAGCATTTATTGATTATCAAATAAAATATTATTGTAATGTTGACAGATAGCTGCCAAAACAATCTGTCATTTGATAAAAATTGTATGTTTAGTTTTTGTGTTGAGATTGTTGAATTAAAACCGTAATTATCTATTCTAAACTTAGAATAATACTATATATAGAAGGAGCATAGAATCGAAATCCTAAGCAATTACTGATAAGAGGCTGAAGTCAACTTTTGCCGAGAGGTTGTGTCCCTTAGACCAGGGGACCAACAAAACAACACTTTTTTTTCATTTAAGCTGGAGAAGGTTGGCCACGCCTTTAGTAACTATTCAAAGCCCGCTCACAAACGTCAAAACAAGCCCTGCCATTGGTTATTGTTTACGTTTCACTCTGACGTAATTTTTTTCAACTCAGCCGGCATGATATAATAAACATTATTTTTAGCATATTTCAAGCTAAAATAAGATAAAACACAACAAAAATATTACAATAAACTAAACTGACTATCAATAATTATAATTTAATAAAAAAATTAAATTAAAAAACCGAAGGCAAATAATTTTAGATTTTTGACGTCACAAATTACAAAAATGAATTTTTAGAACGCAGATAAGGTACACAACCAAAGTTGGCTTCAATGTTATCAGTGACCCTCCTTCTATATAAAGTATTATTCTAAGATTCTAAATATCAATTTAATAAAATGCAGTTTAATTCAATAAATAAATTTTGAAATGAAAAAAAAAAAAAAAAGGATGGCAAAGAACAAGGTTGATAACGAAAAAGGTTGATCTCGGATGATAATTTGGTAACAAATATAAATCTAAAACAAGGAAGAAAATGTAAAAACCAGAATTAATCATCAAATAAAAAAGTTAATCTCACTTCAAATGGAAATAAGTGTTAAGGGTATTGAGAAGATACTTTGTTTTTTAAGTTTTGTTATAAATAAATACAATGTGGGGATAAGAATACTGCTTAAAATATAAACAGATGAAGGAAGCTAGCAATAACTTATACTCTGAAATAGTTGATTTTTTTCCACTAAAAATTAAATAAAGAAAAAGAAACGGAAATATCTAAGATATAAACACACACAGTGATTCAAAATTGCTCTCGTAATCTTACTGGTAGGGTAGATATGATTAAACATAATACACAGTTGATTACAAACAGATGCTAATACTAACATTAAAAGTTAATAGTAGGCACATCGTGGAATAACATCTACGATAACTAGAGATACAGCAAGTGCGGAGATTATTATTGAGACAAATAACATTTGAGATTCACACGTGGGTTACTCGTACATCTCTGGCATTTAGTAATATAGTTTGTTCTTACTTTTATAATCGAGGGAAAAGATACATAATTGGTCAGTAACAGTAATAGAAGAAGACTTAGAGATACTAATATTTACACAGTTCATTTTATCTCTTCACTCCGTCAGTAGAAGAGAGTCGCATACTTTAGGTAACTTCTAAAGGAATATAACAGAGAAGAAAGAAAAAAATAAAATATATCAAGAGAGGACGAGAGAGAAATACAAAACGACTGACTACAACATAAGCATAATACACAATACGTCGTCGGTTTTACACTGTGGTTCGTATTTCTATCTAGAATGTTTTCCATTTATTTTTAAGAATGATTTAAATAATACTTTCAGTATATAATTTCAAATAAATTGAAACCGCTTTAATTAAGTAGTACTTGGGCTCAAACTAACTTGAACATTTTAATGTCAGGTACATTTAGACGAATTTTTGGATACCTTTCAAGCATTGTGTTTCCTAAAACGGACAATTCACTTGGCATTGCTTACGACAGGAGATAAGGTCGACGATAAAAAAAAATCCTATACCAGGTCGCTTTAATATTAATAATTTAAAATCGAGGTAAAAAATACGATTTTCCTCTTTTTTTTAAATAGATACGACAAAATAGTTTTTTTTTTTTTTTTATACAGTCTAGTCTCTGTTTATCAAAAGGACAGATAAGAGAATTTGAGCTAATGAGTTTCGGGTAAGAGATGGAATACGATCTCGGAAGAACTAGGCGGAACTGGAATTGGAAGAGTTGGCCCCGGAAATAGCGGAGAACAAGGCCTGGCTGTTGCGCTTGAAACTCCCGGGCTGATCTGCAGGCCACAGATTCTCCGAGAACAGGTTTGAAAGTTCCTGAGCCAACTTGTGCAAGTTCTGCTTCAGAGCAGCTTGGTATTCGGCTTGGTCGGAACGAACCAATCGGCTGTTGAGTTGAAGAGCAGCGTAGCACACTCTGATAAACTCCCTGTATCAACATTATCAGGAAAATATATTAGTTTCAAAATTACAAACATTCAAATTTCTTTTGGTAACATTAAAAACCTAATTATTACACTTTAAACAAACTAAGGGGTTTTTCACACCAAAGATGCACTCTGCGTCCTGGTCGCAAGTGGCATGTGCGTCTTACATCCTTATGACACGAGCATTCACACCGAAGTGGCACGTGCTACTTGAATCTTCTTATATCTTTTGTTGGAACTCCTCAGTTAGTTCAATGTATTTGGATTTAAATGATGAATTATTAATCATTCGACTCTTTAGACGATAAAAAAAAATGATCATGAAAATTTTTGAAGATGGAGTGAGTATGTAGACCCGCCAAATAAGGACGCACGCTAATAAAACACCAGCCAGGCTGGTTCTCTAGTCGCACGTGCCACTTGCATCTAGGATGCACATCGCACGTGCTACTTCGGTGTGAAAGCTCTCGTTCAGTTATATAGTCCGGTGTTCAAGATGCATGCATCTTGCCACCAGGACGCATGCATCCTGCGACTTGCTACTTCCTTGTGAAAGCTCTCGTTCAGTTATATAGTCCGGTGTTCAAGATGCATGCATCTTGCCACCAGGACGCATGCATCCTGTGACTAGCTACTTCGGTGTGAAAGACCCCTAAATATCAGGTAAATCCCCTAAAAGCTTAACCGTCAGATTCAGGCACAAAATGTTCTCAATTATATAAGACAAATCTAAACTTACCTAAATATATCTTTGAGTTCTTCGACCTTGTCGTCAGGAAACATAGGAGAGAGGGCGGGATCAAGGAAAGCAGAAGCGTAAGCTAGAGGACCAGCATTCACTTGAACACAGACACTACCCTGTAACAATTAACAACCAATGAAAATTAACATAAGATTTCAAGACTTTCTTAAAAGATTTGCTAATTAGACAGGCAAAAGAAAAAGAAATAAACAGGTCAAGTGTGTGCTAGCCAGCACACAGCGAGGGTCCGTAGGCAACACTGTATTGTTTAAGTAGTACAAAATACTACAAAGCTTACTTTGAACTTTCCTATGGGTCTGACATACTCAAAACACATAAACAAACTTCTGATGAAGTATTTTTTTGCCATTGAACCGGAAAACATCGAAAAGACCATAATTATAAAAAACCTTATTTTGTCAATAAAAACTAAAATCAATTTTTTTTCGAAATTTCCAAAAAGTGGTATCTTTACTTTTGGTCAAAGAATGTTCAGGATTTTTTCCAGATTTTTTGCACTTCACATAAGCGAGATAGAGGGGGTGGGGACACGTTTCACACCCACTTCAAACGTACCTACGCTCGCTCTATCTAAGTTATAACCAAAGAATTATATATTTTTGTAATCAGCTCGACGTACCCTTTAATATGATACCCCTTTTTTTTACCCTAAATTTTTTGGAAAATATTTTTTTTAAGTCGCTATATTTTTAACATGTGTGGGTAGGTTCAAGACATATACATGCCAAATTTCAAAGTCATCGGACTAAAGGTGTAGCCGTAAGCGTAGAGCAAGCGACGGACGGACGGACAGACAGACACACGCGCGAAAATATAAGGGGTTCTTGGCTTTTGCCTACAGACCCTAAAAATGCTGTTAATCTGAAGTAAAGATTGATAATCTGAGGGGATTTCTATTGCCAGGCAAGTGTGGTTCAGGTGAGCGGAACACTGGCCAGGAAGCAATAGCTGTCAAACAAGGATGAGCTCTTCTCTTCTCTTCTTGATATTGTCAGGATTTGCAAAGATGGCCAGTTGGCATTGAGTATGCAGGATTCAGTGGGTTCACCACACATCATAAGGAGTTACTAAGTCCAAAATCCAAACAGGTCCTTTTCAGGACCACCCCATTTATTTCAGGTATTGACAGGATTTGCCAAGATGGCCTTTTGGCATTTAGTATGCAGGATTCAGTGGGTTTACTGCACCGCAAAAGGAGTTGCTGAGTCCACAATCTAAAAAAGTCCTTTTCAGGACCACCATACTTCCACACCTGAAGATCACCAAGTGCGTGCCATGTCACTTAATACGAATACTAAAAGTTCTCTTACATCAATAAAAATTCTATTATTATTAACTAAATAATAATCAGACAATAACAATTAATTTTAAACTTGCCTGGAGTTTAAGTTGAAGTTTTTTAATATCAGTAGGTTTAGAGAAGACAACTTCTTCAATTTCAATAACCCTTTGTCTCATCTCGTCTAGCGCTACCTCAATGGGAGAGAGCTCCGCTTCTTGTTTCTTAATAACTCTCAGTCGTTTCTTCACGTAGGGAAATGTACACTCAGCTGTCAAACAAACAAGAAAACTTTCAAATAAAAATATAACCATATTGGTTATATAAAAATATAACCAACTTCTCCCGCATAGCTTAGTTGGTAAGAGCACTGTACTGGAAATACAGAGGCCCGTGGTTCAAATCCCGGCACTGGAGTCTATTTTTCTCTGTCTGTATCCCAGTGTTAATAATGATTATAATTTGATTTAAAAATATTGTGTAAGACTCGAGACAGAAGTTGTTTGCAAATCCTTTACATTTTTCCAGTCTTGTCATTTCATGCATAAGAAAGTAATATTATACATATTCCAATTGCAATAATAGTAATAGAAAAGCAGCAGGCTTCACAAGCAAGCATCATAAAAAGTACTGCAATTTATTTATTTATTTGCTAAAAAAATAAATCTACAAAAAATAGATGAACACAAAAGAGAAGCACCCCTGAAAAAAAGCTAGAAAGTTCGGCTAAATGTTAGAAAATATTAACCGCAGTAATTAAAGATGATTTAAATATCAGTATCATCAACCCAGATAGAGCACAAAGAACAAACTTTATTCTTATAATAATATGTAGCGAATTTCTGAACAATTTATATGTATTTAAGTACAGTAGAGTTCTGCTAATCCAAACTAATTGGGACCGAACCCAGTTCAGATTAGCAAAAATTCGGATTAGGCGGATTTTTGTAAATTAACGTAGGAAAAGCTACACTTTCTTATTGGAAAAAAATAGAAGTAAGATTGAGTTGTTTTGCGCTACCTCAAGTGAAAAGACCATTGAAAAACGTAGTTAGACGACTGTTTCATCTTACAATAAATTAGACAAAGCTCTTTTCCTATGGTTTTCTTAAGAAAGACTGAACCATTTAGTGCAAAAACCTGTTCGGATTAGACGGATTTTCGGATTTGCGGGGTTCGGATTAGTGGGACTCTACTGTACTAATACACGAACTCTTAGACGCAGGTTCTATTATTTTTGTTGCTATTTTTCAAAAATTATTGATTTCCCGGTTACTTCAACCCTCTTTTGCATAGAAACCATTCAACTTACAAAAAAAATGGTAAGAGATAATTTGTAGGTATTTTTCTCTTCTTTATTTTACTACTTCTCCACTTTTTGCGTAAATAGCTTGCTTTGCAAGTTATACGGCGAAATCCAATAAAAAAATAAAAGAAGATAGTGGTTTTATGATGATTTCTCATATTTGCGTATAAAATTTTTGTTGGACAACTCTAGATTCGTGTTCAGCACATCTAAAAACATAAAATTAACTGCCAGTGCAGTCCGGCCACCAATTGTTTACCCTTCAGCCTGTACCCTACACTCTCCAAGCCTTCCCAAAATTTCAACTCCTATTTGCGTGAAAACCATGCGACGTACAAAATAAATGTTATAGACATAAATTGTAGGTTATTTTCTCCTTTTTATTTTACTACTAGACCACTTTTAGCATTAATAGATTGCTTTGCAAGTTATAAGCTGAAAACCAATAAAAAAAATTTTTTTTAGTTGTTTTTCGATGATTTCTCATATTTGCCGCGGGAAATTTTGTTGGAGAACTTCAGATTCGTGTTCAGCACCCCGAAAAACATAAAAAGTAAAGCAGTAACAACAATTACACCAGAACTTTCCACTTTGAGCTCTTTTCATGCACCATTTGACTGGATATAAGAAAGTTCTAGCATTTTATGTAAAATTGGTAATTATATTCAAGAATGTGAATGTCAAAATTTCGTTTTGAAAGAACAAGTCTAAGTACAAGAATTTATTTCCTTAAACCTGAAATTATAATTTATTAATTAGGAAACAGCAACAATAGATTCTTATATAAGAAATGGTTGCTTACTGGTAAGTACGGTTCTTCTTTTCCACTGCTCAGATATCGGACCTCTCGGCTTACCGTCCTGAGTGAACGGTGTTTCAAACATGAACGTTCTGATATCGTGATTCTGTTCAAACTCCGTCTGTCTCAGTTCCGAATCTACCGGGTCCCAGTAAGGGGTGACGTGAGTCACCTGAATATGAGCCATCTTCGGATCAAGTTCCGACTCCACTATCTGCAACAACATAACCAAATACATTGTGATTATTATGACTAGGTAGGTTGATAAACAAGTAACACAACAATATTGTCACCACAATTATTTGTGGTTGTTTTATTAGAATAAACAAATACATTTCAAAATTAAATAATCTTCAGTGTTAACATAGTAAGAGTAAAATCACTTTTAACTACATTTTTTTACAAACTATTTATAGCTAAAAAAAAAAAAACCATCAGTGACAGGAAACAACAAAAAACAAACATATTACATCATGAAAGAGGTGTAGGTTAACAACCTTAATTTAATAAATTTATAACACATTGATATATTTTCTATTTGTCATCACTTGAAAATAATGAATAAAAGATATTGCATGAGTCTTTACTTTTTTATTACATTACTGTGAGGGATCACAGAAAAAAAAAACGTGTAGAGACGTGACATTAAGGCTCTACCGCCCTTTGAGGTTGGTAAAAACAGTAAAATTAAAATTATTCTGGTTCTAAGCAAGATATCAAAAATCTAAGTACAGGCTTCATTCCGAATTTTCATTCTGCGTAATTTGAGCCCTATTTCAACTTCCTATGATAAATAGTACAGACGCCATTTTAATACTACAAGTTTTATCGTTGTATTGAAATGGCGCCTGTACTATTTATCATAGGAAGTTGAAATAGGACTCAAATTGTGCAGAATTAAAATTAGGAATGAAGCCTGTGATTAGATTTTTGATATCTTGCTTAGAAACAACGTAATTTTCATTTTAATTATTTTTCTAACCTCAAAGAGCGGTACAGCCTTAAGAACATGTCAAATGTGGCAGTAGGTAGTGTAGAGAACAGAGAACTCTTGGGATCAACAACTACTACTAGCTTGAGTCCAGGGAGCGGACAACTGTTGAGATCAACAGGGCTTGTAGCAGATTTCCCTCAAAATTAAGTGACTAGTGACTATTTTTTTTTTCAAAATAAGTGACTTTTAAATGACCTGTTTCCCCAAATAAGTGACTTAATTTTAAGTAAAAAAGAATATTTTAGTTACTTTTTGCTGTTTAGCACTGTTAAACAAATGCAATTATAAAAATTTTAGAACGGTTTTTTTGTTAATTTGATTTTGTGTACCGTAA
>KZ652708.1:142471-156424 GCA_001010745.2 Gerris buenoi | reverse complement strand
AACTTAGGCGACCACATATTCTTAAAAGGCGCTAAAAGATTGACTTGTATACCGAATTTTATCTTGATGTTACTCAGACATTTTTTTTTCACGCTATCTCCTGGACTATGATGAAATAATTATATATTGATTAATCGATTGTTGACCATCGACAAGTGACAATAATGTTCTATTTGCATTATAATGTTCTCTTACATACATGTGATATGTACATACATGCATATTTATATATTACTTGCTGTGTGTTTGTAATCGATATTAATTTATCATTTTATACGTAGTACGAACTATGTGACACCTTCATTAAGCATAGTTTCATAATCAATATGAAAAAATGATTAATTTAAAAATTACATTAAAGGGATCATATTCACACATATTTACATGATGTATATCATTGCTTTTGTTCAATACAACTTTTGTTGTAGATTATTTTGAGTAGATTATAATATTCTATAATCAACTATAATAACTATCTATCATAGTATAGATGAATTGAATGATATTCTTAAGTGCTAGATGAAGACAATAATATGACAAATGCATCTAATCAGAGACTTGTGGTAACAAACTGATGCAATATCATACAAAACATTATCATAGTTATAGTTAAATAGTTTTGTAGATGAGCCTTGGAGGAACTTGATAAGGAATAAAGATAGACGTCACTCCACTAAAACAAATATTATTCTAAAATGTTCATTGGAGGAACTTGATAAGGAATAAAGATAGACATCACTCCACTAAATCTAACATTATTCTAAAATGTTCATTGGAGGAACTTGATAAGGAATAAAGATAGACGTCACTCCACTAAAACAAATATTATTCTAAAATGTTCATTGGAGGAACTTGATAAGGAATAAAGATAGACGTCACTTCACTAAAACAAATATTATTCTAAAATGTTCATTGGAGGAACTTGATAAGGAATAAAGATAGACGTCACTTCACTAAAACAAATATTATTCTAAAATGTTCATTGGAGGAACTTGATAAGGAATAAAGATAGACGTCACTTCACTAAAACAAATATTATTCTAAAATGTTCATTGGAGGAACTTGATAAGGAATAAAGATAGACGTCACTTCACTAAAACAAATATTATTCTAAAATGTTCATTGGAGGAACTTGATAAGGAATAAAGATAGACATCACTCCACTAAATCTAACATTATTCTAAAATGTTCATTGGAGGAACTTGATAAGGAATAAATATAGACGTCAGTCCACTAAATCTAACACTATTCCATAATGTTCATTAGAGGAACTTGATTAAGAATAAAGATAAAAAATCACTTCACTAAATCTAACATTATTCTAAAATTTACATTAAAGGAACTTGATAAGGAATAAAGATAGAGATCCCTCCACTGAATCTAACATTATTCTAAAATATTCATTAGAGGAACTTGATAAGGAATAAAGATAGAGATAACTCCACTAAATATAACATTATTCTAAAATATACATTGAAGAAACTTGACTATTTAAATAGAGATAGACTTCACTCCGCTAAATCTAACATTAATATAAAATGTTCATTAGAGGAACTTGATTAGGAATAAAAATAGACGTCACTCCACTAAATCTAACATTATTCTAAAATGTTCGTTGGAGGAACTTGATTAGGAATAAAGATAGACTTCACTCTACTAAATTTAACATTATTCTAAAATTTTCATTATAGGAATTTGATTAGGGATATAGAAAAATATTTCTTTACTATAACTAATATTATCGATACATAGTATATAAAAGCTGAAAATACCTCATACTCACTGACTTATCTGTTACAGTATCTGTTAGACTCATAGGGTACAAAACCTTATATGATTTTCTAAGAATTTCTGGTTTCCAAAATTACAACATAACCCAAGGACCACCTTTAAAAAAGGAAAATAAAATACTACGAACAATGATTGATAGCGTAACGAAAGCATNAATGTTCATTGGAGGAACTTGATAAGGAATAAAGATAGACGTCACTTCACTAAAACAAATATTATTCTAAAATGTTCATTGGAGGAACTTGATAAGGAATAAAGATAGACGTCACTTCACTAAAACAAATATTATTCTAAAATGTTCATTGGAGGAACTTGATAAGGAATAAAGATAGACGTCACTTCACTAAAACAAATATTATTCTAAAATGTTCATTGGAGGAACTTGATAAGGAATAAAGATAGACGTCACTTCACTAAAACAAATATTATTCTAAAATGTTCATTGGAGGAACTTGATAAGGAATAAAGATAGACGTCACTTCACTAAAACAAATATTATTCTAAAATGTTCATTGGAGGAACTTGATAAGGAATAAAGATAGACGTCACTTCACTAAAACAAATATTATTCTAAAATGTTCATTGGAGGAACTTGATAAGGAATAAAGATAGACGTCACTTCACTAAAACAAATATTATTCTAAAATGTTCATTGGAGGAACTTGATAAGGAATAAAGATAGACGTCACTTCACTAAAACAAATATTATTCTAAAATGTTCATTGGAGGAACTTGATAAGGAATAAAGATAGACGTCACTTCACTAAAACAAATATTATTCTAAAATGTTCATTGGAGGAACTTGATAAGGAATAAAGATAGACGTCACTTCACTAAAACAAATATTATTCTAAAATGTTCATTGGAGGAACTTGATAAGGAATAAAGATAGACGTCACTTCACTAAAACAAATATTATTCTAAAATGTTCATTGGAGGAACTTGATAAGGAATAAAGATAGACGTCACTTCACTAAAACAAATATTATTCTAAAATGTTCATTGGAGGAACTTGATAAGGAATAAAGATAGACGTCACTTCACTAAAACAAATATTATTCTAAAATGTTCATTGGAGGAACTTGATAAGGAATAAAGATAGACGTCACTTCACTAAAACAAATATTATTCTAAAATGTTCATTGGAGGAACTTGATAAGGAATAAAGATAGACGTCACTTCACTAAAACAAATATTATTCTAAAATGTTCATTGGAGGAACTTGATAAGGAATAAAGATAGACGTCACTTCACTAAAACAAATATTATTCTAAAATGTTCATTGGAGGAACTTGATAAGGAATAAAGATAGACGTCACTTCACTAAAACAAATATTATTCTAAAATGTTCATTGGAGGAACTTGATAAGGAATAAAGATAGACGTCACTTCACTAAAACAAATATTATTCTAAAATGTTCATTGGAGGAACTTGATAAGGAATAAAGATAGACGTCACTTCACTAAAACAAATATTATTCTAAAATGTTCATTGGAGGAACTTGATAAGGAATAAAGATAGACGTCACTTCACTAAAACAAATATTATTCTAAAATGTTCATTGGAGGAACTTGATAAGGAATAAAGATAGACGTCACTTCACTAAAACAAATATTATTCTAAAATGTTCATTGGAGGAACTTGATAAGGAATAAAGATAGACGTCACTTCACTAAAACAAATATTATTCTAAAATGTTCATTGGAGGAACTTGATAAGGAATAAAGATAGACGTCACTTCACTAAAACAAATATTATTCTAAAATGTTCATTGGAGGAACTTGATAAGGAATAAAGATAGACGTCACTTCACTAAAACAAATATTATTCTAAAATGTTCATTGGAGGAACTTGATAAGGAATAAAGATAGACGTCACTTCACTAAAACAAATATTATTCTAAAATGTTCATTGGAGGAACTTGATAAGGAATAAAGATAGACGTCACTTCACTAAAACAAATATTATTCTAAAATGTTCATTGGAGGAACTTGATAAGGAATAAAGATAGACGTCACTTCACTAAAACAAATATTATTCTAAAATGTTCATTGGAGGAACTTGATAAGGAATAAAGATAGACGTCACTTCACTAAAACAAATATTATTCTAAAATGTTCATTGGAGGAACTTGATAAGGAATAAAGATAGACGTCACTTCACTAAAACAAATATTATTCTAAAATGTTCATTGGAGGAACTTGATAAGGAATAAAGATAGACGTCACTTCACTAAAACAAATATTATTCTAAAATGTTCATTGGAGGAACTTGATAAGGAATAAAGATAGACGTCACTTCACTAAAACAAATATTATTCTAAAATGTTCATTGGAGGAACTTGATAAGGAATAAAGATAGACGTCACTTCACTAAAACAAATATTATTCTAAAATGTTCATTGGAGGAACTTGATAAGGAATAAAGATAGACGTCACTTCACTAAAACAAATATTATTCTAAAATGTTCATTGGAGGAACTTGATAAGGAATAAAGATAGACGTCACTTCACTAAAACAAATATTATTCTAAAATGTTCATTGGAGGAACTTGATAAGGAATAAAGATAGACGTCACTTCACTAAAACAAATATTATTCTAAAATGTTCATTGGAGGAACTTGATAAGGAATAAAGATAGACGTCACTTCACTAAAACAAATATTATTCTAAAATGTTCATTGGAGGAACTTGATAAGGAATAAAGATAGACGTCACTTCACTAAAACAAATATTATTCTAAAATGTTCATTGGAGGAACTTGATAAGGAATAAAGATAGACGTCACTTCACTAAAACAAATATTATTCTAAAATGTTCATTGGAGGAACTTGATAAGGAATAAAGATAGACGTCACTTCACTAAAACAAATATTATTCTAAAATGTTCATTGGAGGAACTTGATAAGGAATAAAGATAGACGTCACTTCACTAAAACAAATATTATTCTAAAATGTTCATTGGAGGAACTTGATAAGGAATAAAGATAGACGTCACTTCACTAAAACAAATATTATTCTAAAATGTTCATTGGAGGAACTTGATAAGGAATAAAGATAGACGTCACTTCACTAAAACAAATATTATTCTAAAATGTTCATTGGAGGAACTTGATAAGGAATAAAGATAGACGTCACTTCACAAAAACAAATATTATTCTAAAATGTTCATTGGAGGAACTTGATAAGAAATAAAGATAGACGTCACTTCACTAAATCTAACATTATTCTAAAATGTTCGTTGGAGGAACTTGATAAGGAATAAAGATAGACGTCACTCCACTAAATCTAATATTATTCTAAAATGTTCTTTGGAGGAACTTGATTAGGAATAAAGATAGACGTCACTCCACTGAATCTAACATTATTCTAAAATGTTCGTTGGAGGAACTTGATAAGGAATAAATATAGACGTCACTCCACTAAATAACATTATTCTAAAATGTCATTGGAGGTACTTGATAAGGAATAAATATAGACATCACTCCACTAAATAACATTATTCTAAAATGTCATTGGAGGTACTTGATAAGGAATAAATATAGACATTACTCCACTAAATAACATNATTTTTTGCGCCATCACAATACTTTTTATTTATATGAGAAGTAAACAATTAAAAATTTATAAAAATAAACGGCCTTTAAAGTTTAAAACATTTTTTTTACGTGCTTTAATATGTGCAAAATAATCAATTATATCGTTAAAACCCAATGTCCGTCGTTTCAACCTAGATGCTTCAGATTGCAATTCCAGTCAAATGTTCTTGCGACATTAAGCTCCATTGCCGTTTTTAATAATTGAAGCTTTAAAAACAGGATCGTTCAGCTGATGCTTCAATAACGGGTAAAGTAAGGAATAAAGTAAATGCTAAACATGCTTGAAAGTTAAATTGTCACAAATCATTATTTTTTACAAATCTCTATAATATTTTGAGCGTGTTTAATGTGATAGTTCATTATTGATCTAAAACTTATTATTTCTTGTTCTTGAGGGAATGTGTCAGTCAAATCATTCTTGTATTGACCAATTAACTCTTTTGATTTACTAAACAGGTCGTTTATTTATTTTATTATTACTATTTTTTTTTCACTTTCTCTCTTTTTCAAATTCTACCTTTTTTTCTTCTCCAATTTTGCGCCCCCCTCAAGCCTGCGCCCGCCCGCGGCCGCGGGCGCTGCGGCCCGATAGCTACGCCACTGGCTGACGCTGAGTACTACTAGCGCTTCCTGCACGCCGCGGCCCGGCCAGGAAGCGGCCGCTTCTTGAACTAAATGAGAAAGTAAAAATAGTACGATATAGAGAGAAAAAAATAGGAAATTGTATCCAAATACTTTTGGAGTTTATGAACCAACTGGAATTTTTTAAAAAATTATAAAAGAAATGAATCCATTTCTACTGAATCATTTCATCAATACGTTCTCACCGAGTACATTTCTACCGAATCATTTCATCAATACGTTCTCACCGAGTACATTTCTACAGAATCATTTCATCAATACNCGGCCGCGGGCGCTGCGGCCCGATAGCTACGCCCCTGCTACTAATTCTTGATAACAACCACGAACTTCTTGATAATAACTATAACTGCTAACACTTGATGATATTCATGTACTTTTTACTAATAACTACTCACTCTTGATGATATCCATGTACTTCGTACTAATAACTACTCACTCTTGATGATATTCATGTACTTCGTACTAATAACTACTCACTCTTGATGATATCCATGCACTTCATAATGATATCCACGTACTATTTGATAATAACTACTAACTCTTGATGATAATAATCACGTACTTCTTGATAATAACTAAACGCTTGATGATAACCACGTACTTCTTAATAATGACAATCACGCATTTCTTGATAATAAATACTAACTTTTGATGACAATCACGCATTTCTTGATAATAACTACTAACTCTTGATGAAAATCACGCACTTCTTGATAATAAGTGCTCTATCTTGATGATATCCATGCACTTTATAATAATAACTCCTATTTCTTGATGATAACTACGTACTTATTGAAAATAACTGCTAACTTTTGATGACAGTCACTTACTTCTTGATAACTACTAACTCTTGTATAACAGTATTAAGTTGTTAATAAGGGTGAACTTGAACTTCACGGAACTGAAGTTTCAGTTAAACATTTGATGTACTTCTGGACACAAACATTTCAGGGCAACATTTTCCCAATTGCAGAAGTTCTCATTAAGTACGTCCTCGAAATTTTCCTCCTACATTGCATCTCGGACATGCATCTTTTTTATGTAATAAATCATGCAGATTTAGATAATGACCATGCTTAACATCTTAATGATAACTAATATTTTTTTGTTATTCCTGTAAGGAGCATGACTATATGAATTGATTATGTCTGTGTCAAAACAATAATTGATTTCCCAGAACAATTGATTTTTACAGGCTTTTATTTAAGTTCACTTCTTTTCTAAGGTTTAAAATTTGTAATTAATCATTTAACTCACTTTTCGAAACCTAAAAAAAAAAACTGAAACTTTCAAAGATTAACCATTTCCCATGACAATTAAAGTTATAATTATTAAAACTTTTTCCCCATAAAAATATTNACCAATTTATTTTATGTTTATAAACAATAAATATTAGAATAACGATTTTGATGCAATTTCTTGGATATCTGAGTCCAGACTAACATAAATAAATGGAAATAAAATATTATTTTCAAGGAAGTTCTTTTTTTTCTCTTCTATGCCGAAATCAAAGGGTTATAGAAGTTTGTCTTATGACATATCCAGTTATAAGATACGTTCCAGCCTGATTATCTTTTAATTCTAGCTCGTCAAAAACGTTAACACTTTTTTCGTTTTTATCTACATTCGGACGAAATTTACAAACAATAGACTTAAAGCCACATTTTAAAATAACACTTGAACCATAACGATTCACAAATATGATATAAACTAACATTTGATTAAAGGAAAAGCAAGTGTAGAACAACGCAAACGTAGGCTGTTATGGTGCTAGATTTGATGCCTGCCTACCTTCACTGTTTCCCGTATTTGCCGTGGCGAGCTCTAGTAGTCATTTTACAAGCTACGCACGGAGCCTATAGCTAAAGAGTTGAAATTTTGTATGGAGGTTTTTCCTTACTCTTCAGGTGCTCTCTTCGATCTACCATCTTGATTAAATATGGCTCCTATTAATATATGAAATTTAACGATATCTCCAAATCCAATTATACTAGAACATTAAAATTCAGAAGTTAGCTTCCATTTATGTTATAAATAATTTTTATAAAAAGAATATTTCAATCGGCCATTTTATTCAAGACGGTGGCTAGCTGACTTATCTATTACAGTATTTCTAGATTGATAGTCATTTTTTACGATTTTGGTAGTATTCATACTACGGAAATATTAAATTTTAATTTAAATCAAATTATAATCATTATTAACTACAGGAAACAATCAGAGTAAAACAAGCTCCAGCGCCGGGGTTTGAATCCGGGCCTCTGTATTTCCAGTACAGTGCTCTTGTTGATTGATAGTATAGCTAAAGAGTTGAAATTTTACATGGAGGTTTCTCTTGTTCTTTCTTGGTGCTTTCTTTGATCTACCGATTAAATATGACTGCTATCGATACATGAAATTAAACGATATCTCCAAAACCAATTATATACTAGAACATTGAAATTCAGAAGTTAGCTTCCATTTATGTTCCAAACTTTCTCAATGCGATACTTTTGAAACCTGTTTCACTAGTCAAATTCCGAACATTTACGAATAGGTAGATTCCTCTATGTTTCACGTTTTTTATTAAAAATGTTTTTTCCAATCTACTATTTTAAGCAAAGAAGGCGGTTATTTATATGCAAATTTGGACACGAAGATACCTACGGAATCAATCGCACACGAACCTTCGAATTTTAAAGTTAGATTTCTTTTATTTTCATAAAATCACTTTTATAAAAATTGTTTTTCAATCGGTCATTTAGTTTAAACATGGCGGCTGTATTTACTTTAACCATGTCCTTCTCACTGTCATAATTATCCCAACTTCTTTGAAACGTTATAATAAAACACAAGAAAAATTGTCCCTGCTATTTTGGGAAAATTATCATCTCGAAATGCTCCTCCAGAAGTCCGTGTCAAATAGTAATTAGGATATTTTTTAAAATTAAAATTGTAATTGAGTTATGAAAGGGTGTATAGAAATAAGTGGTGGGAGAACTTTGCGGAATCAAGATTTATTTTTATTTTTGCTTGTTTCCATTGCATGTTAACAACCAACCACCGCAATTCCATCCAGTGACGAAGCTATTGTACCAACTAGGACTTGAACTGAAACCTCTACAGTGTGTGTATCTACACCCCTATTGAGTATGTGTGTCTGCTACACCTTTGCAGGTATATCTGGCACGTAAACCTGTATTTAGTTTCATAAAACACAAATATATAGATACAAAGTAGGACCCCGTTAATCTGGAACCCTTGGTAATCCGTACGGTCCTCCATGGTCCTAAAATGTTCGTTGGAGGAACTTGATAAGGAATAAATATAGACGTCACTTCACTAAATCTAACATTATTCTAAAATGTTCGTTGGAGGAACTTGATAAGGAATAAATATAGACGTCACTCCACTAAATCTAACATTATTCTAAAATGTTCATTGGAGGAACTTGATAAGGAATAAATATAGACGTCACTTCACTAAATCTAACATTATTCTAAAANTTATTTACGTTAACGAAGAAATGAGTTTAAAATGTAGAAGTGATATGTTCGTTTGTTGCTAAAATTGCCATTTTTTACAAAATAATAAAAAACATAAATAATAAAGTAAATAAAGAACAACTGTTGGTCTCCAACAGTATCTCTAGATTGACAATAGCTAAAGAGTTAAAATTTTGCATGGAGGTTTTTCCTTAGTCTTTAGGTGCTCTCTTCGATCCACCATCTTGATTAAATATGGCTGCTATCAATATATGAAATTAAACTATGTATATCTCCAAATCCAATTATACCAGAACATTGAAATTCAGAAGTTAGCTTCCATTTATGTTATAAATAATGTTTATAAAAAAAACTTTCAATCGGCCATTTTATTCAAGGTGGTGGCTAGCTATAGGTAATCTTTCTCAATGCGATACATCTGGAACCTGTTTCACTAGAACATTGCCGAACATTTACGAATAGGTGGGTTCCTCTTTGTTTCTCGGTTTTTATTAAAAATGTTTTTTCTAATCCACTATTTTAAATAAAGATGGCGGTTATTTATATTCAAATTTGGACATGAAGATACCTACGGAATCAATCACAAATGAACTTTCAAATTTTTATGTTAGATTTATTTTATTTTCATAAAATAAATATTGTAAAAATTGTTTTTCAATGTGTTATTTAGTTTAAAGATTGCGGCTCTATTTATTTTAACCATGTCCTCCTCACTATGATAAAATTATCACAACTTCTTTGAAACGCTATAATACAACACAAGAAAAATTACCTCGGCTATTTTGGGAAAATTAAACTTTTAAAATTGCTCCTCCAGAAGTCGGAGTCAAGTAGTAATTAGGATTTATTTTTGAAAGTTAAAATTGTATTAAGTTATGAAAGGGTGTATAGAAATAAGTGGTGGGAGAACTTAGCGGAATCAAGATTTTTTTTTATTTTTGCTTGTTTCCATTGCATGTAAACAACCAACCACCGCAATTCCATCCAGTGACGAAGCTATTGTACCAACTAGGACTTGAACTGAAACCCCTACAGTGTGTGTACCTACACCTCTATTGTGTATGTGTGTCTGCTACACCTTTGCAGGTATATCTGGCACGTAAACCTGTATTTAGTTTCGTAACACACAAAAACATATAGATACAAAGTAGGACCCCGTTAATCTGGAACCCTTGGTAATCCGTACGGTCCTCCATGGAGAATTCAAACCCGCAACTATGAAAATTGATTGAAAATCGCTTCTTAAGAACATTCACTGACCCTGTGCACAATGACAACTTGGAAGAGGGGATGCCCGATTCCTCCCCGCAGGTAAAAATGACTCTTTTTGGGAGCCCGATTCCTCCCCGTTTTAAAAGGCAGCTGAATTTTAAACATCCCGATTGACCCCCAAATTATTTTCAGGTAAAAAAAAAAATACATATCATACATAACCTTTTTTAAACAAAATTTATTATGCCATGAACTTATAAAATAGGAAAATAATAAAATATTAAATTCTAGGACTAATTATAAATAAAAAACTGGTAAATTTCTTGACTTACTGATTGAATATATTGCAAAATTGTAATTTTGTCTTCATCAAAGGTTTTGATTATTTTTCTAGTTGAACTTTTAATTATGGCGGGACATTTGCAACTTGAATTCAGCTTAATTAAGCTATCTTTCTCGAAGTCTTTTAGTACCTCAACAAATTTAAATATGTTAGGATTAGTACTACAAAAACTGGCATTAAATTTATTGTGAAAGCTTTCGCATGTATTAGTAGTTAACTGACGACTTGATGTTTTTGAAGCCCATGTTTCAGGTGGGATCAATGCTTCAAAACTAACAAAACGTGGCCACGCTCGCTTAAAATTTGTGCAAGTGCATTCATAATTTAATGCGAAAACTAAACTAAACTAAAATCGATCATCATGAATATGAGCATAATGAAAAATCTAAATATGAACAAATACATAAACATATATAATGTATTCATTGGACTTTCGTTAATCTAGGTATTGGGGAGGAATCGGACTGTGGCCTTTTTTTCACTCGGGGAGGAATTGGGCTGTGTGATTTTCAGGAGATTATCAGTGGGGATCAATCGGGCGATCCTCGGGAAGCAGTCGGGATAGCTCCCTTGGAAGATGCTTTGAAACATTATGTAAATTTAAAAGATGATGTGTTCAGTATATTTAACTATTTGGAAACTGATAGAAATGTACATATAACTAGGCATCGCGTGGCTCTATCACTGAAGCGACCGTATTGTTAAATTTGTTAATCATGATGAATGTTATAGTTGAAGATAAGTGGAAGAGGGCAGATTGGGCAAGAGTGGGGGAACTCGGTACTAAGCTTACTTCCTAAACAAACCTATACACTACACGGCTATAAGAATCTTAACCACCCCAGTAGCTTTTAAAATAATATTATAAATGTATCTCTTCATTACTCAAATACTACTGCTTGTATCAAGTTGAAATTTTACATGCCTTTTTCAAGTGTACTTTAGACGATGTATATGAAGTTTTATTAAAATCGTTGCGTTAGAACGTAAGATATCGGTAAAAAAGTTGTTTTCTCTATTTTAAACGTTTAGGGTATCCATCTGAGACTTTTTAGTGTCGAGACTCGCTCTCGAGATTGAAATCGCTAGTGGACATGGGGCTGAGACTAGTCTCGGAGACTCGCCGACCCTCCGAGACTCGGGAGAGACTGATGTTGCTCTCAAGTGGATAAGGTTCTGAGACTAATCTCGAGACTAGCTCTCGAGATTTCGTCTCAGATGGACACTTACCCTTTTAGGTCCGCTTTAATAGTTTTAGCGATCTTTATTAATTCATAGTGGTGTCGCTGTTGGTTTTACTAAGAAATGTTATTGAAAAAAAATGTTTGTCTCATCGAATAGGTAGAGATAGAATATTTCCCCGTCCTGAAATTCCAATTTTACATTTGAACCTGTCGTTCACGCGAGCGTTGCGTCCGAACTCTTGGACGGATCACGTTGTCCAACGAACAACTTGTACTGAGAATTTGTAAAAGGAACACGAATACCAAATTTCAACCAAATCGTTCAACTTTTACTTTTACTTAAAGTTATCGCCGGACACGTAAACGTTACACACAGACAGACAGGCAGACAAGATACATATTTTGTTGAAAGTAAGAAGCTCGCTTACGCTCACTTCAATAACGTAATATGCTTGTATAAAATTTCTTTTAAAGTGTTTTTTAATTTTTCTTTAAAATTTTTTTTAAAACGTTAGATATATTTAAAAAATCCCGTCAAGTACTTGCCAGCAAGTTACTAAAAGGGTTTATTCGGTCATAAGAATTAATTATAATTATTATTATATTTTTTTTTTAAACAAAAACATCTATTGTTCACCTTAAAAAATCAAGATGTGCATACATTATTATTCTTTACTATCTTCGGTATGCGCTTATTGAATTCTTTTAGGGGTTAAATGGCNTAAAAGATGATGTGTTCAGTATATTTAACTATTTGGAAACTGATAGAAATGTACATATAACTAGGCATCGCGTGGCTCTATCACTGAAGCGACCGTATTGTTAAATTTGTTAATCATGATGAATGTTATAGTTGAAGATAAGTGGAAGAGGGCAGAGTGGGCTAGAGTGGGGGAACTCGGTACTAAGCTTCCTAAACTAACCTATACACTACACGGCTATAAGAATCTTAACCACCCCAGTAGCTTTTAAAATATTATTATAAATGTATTTCATTACTCAAATACTACTGCTTGTATCAAGTTGAAATTTTACATNTTCAGGAGATTATCAGTGGGGATCAATCGGGCGATCCTCGGGAAGCAGTCGGGATAGCTCCCTTGGAAGATGCTTTGAAACATTATGTAAATTTAAAAGATGATGTGTTCAGTATATTTAACTATTTGGAAACTGATAGAAATGTACATATAACTAGGCATCGCGTGGCTCTATCACTGAAGCGACCGTATTGTTAAATTTGTTAATCATGATGAATGTTATAGTTGAAGATAAGTGGAAGAGGGCAGATTGGGCAAGAGTGGGGGAACTCGGTACTAAGCTTACTTCCTAAACAAACCTATACACTACACGGCTATAAGAATCTTAACCACCCCAGTATTTCTTCATTACTCAAATACTACTGCTTGTATCAAATTGAAATTTTACATGCCTTTTTCAAGTGTACTTTAGACGATGTATATGAAGTTTTATTAAAATCGTTGCGTTAGAACGTAAGATATTGGTAAAAAAGTTGTTTTCTCTATTTTAAACGTTTAGGGTAAGTGTCCATCTGAGACTTTTTAGTGTTGAGACTCGCTCTCGAGATTGAAATCGCTAGTGGACATGGGGCTGAGACTAGTCTCGGAGACTTGCCGACTCTCCGAGACTCGGGAGAGGCTGATGTTGCTCTCAAGTGGACAAGGTTCTGAGACTAATC